>CM069141.1:12210973-12378473 GCA_035221665.1 Okamejei kenojei
AGTAGAGCTGCTGCCTTTCAGCTCCAAAGACCCGGGTCCCCCCCCCGTGACCTGCGTGGGTTTTCTCCGAGATCTTCGGTTTCCTCCCACGCTCCAAAATCGTACAGGTTTGTAGGTTAACTGGCTTGGTGTAAATGTAAATTGTCCCTAGTGTGTTGTAGGATAGTGTTAGTGTGCGGGGATCGCTGGTCGGCGCGGACTCGGTGGGCCGAAGGGCCTGCTTCTACGCTGTATCTCAAAACTAAACTAAATTAAGGCTACGTACATGTTGAGCATTTGCCCAGCTCACACATATATATGTCCATTTTTCCAAATTATATGCCATTTGCTAGTCTAGTCATGTGTTTAATCCCCTCACACATCATGCACAGTCCACACTATTCCACAGATGCCAGGTTAATTTGCAAGTCCACATATAATTCATTACGAATTTCCATTTTTTAAGTGGATGTGACATCTGTCATCTTATTCCACGATAAATAACTCAGAGCTCATTGATTGAAAGCAGATTGTCAGTGTGATGTTGTAAATTCATAGCAGGTACAAGGCAACATCGATGTCTGCATGTAGCAGGTCTTTTAACATAAATGAGAGGTGCATTTATTTCTCTTTGCATCGTGTTTGGAGCTTTCTGTCCCGGGCCTTCTCCATTGTCAGAGTGAGGCCCAGCCAAATGCATCTTGCCTTCTTGTTTGTTTTTTTTAAAAAAAAACTAACAATCTGACCTTTAATCTTGCTCCTATCAATGTGACTGAGAACCCAGCACACTGCTGAATCAATATTCAACCTGAGATTAACCATCAAAGCTTTGATACATTTAGTCAGAATGCTGATGTATAAAATGCTAACCTGCACAATCCTGAATAAAGAATTTGCTAATGATCGTAAAAAGAAGGAACTGCAGATGCTGGTTTGTACCGTGGATAGACACAAAGTGCTGGAGTCACTCAGCGGGTCAGGGAGTATCTCTGGTGAAAAAGGATGGGTGACGTTTCGGGTATAAAATAAGTCGGGTACAAAATGGGTATTGTGAGGGATAAAGTGATTAAACCATTATAGTAAGGAGCTTTAAAGAGGATTCAAACTGATAGGGGCCAGGGAGAGGGTTCTGACACAGCTGTGTATAAAAGTTACCAGACCCATCCTTGAGTAAGAAGTAATAGCATTGTATAGCTGATGTAGAGAGATCCCTATCAGTGGAATGGAGTGATAGATGGGACCCTTGTCACTATAGCTTAGCTTTAATACTGATATAGGAAAACTGAGATAGTTCACTTGGAGGTGAGTAAAACTAGGATAGGTCATGAACAACTGAGCATGCTTAATAAAATAAATGAATATTCTGGTCAAGAAACTGCTCATTATGAACATGCGATGTATGATGTGGGAGGTACTGGGGGATGTACCTACAGATTGTGCACCTCAGACCCTGATTGGAGAAGGAGGGGAGGTTGAATGTAAAAAGGGGGATGACTTCTCTGACTTCGGGGTGGTCTCAACTTGGAGAGGCACCCGGTTCTGCAGACTCGTAAAATAATAAAGAATCTCTTGCTTCCAAGATTTAGTCTTTGAGTTGTGATTGTGAGGCATATCTCACAGGTATGAAATAAAGGGGAATCGATTTAAGAGTGACATGAGGAAAATCTCTCAGTCGTAGAGTCATGGAAGAATGGTCTCGAACCAAAACGGCATCCATCCATTTTATCCAGAGATGCTGCCTGACCCGCTGAGTTACTCCAGCATTTTGTGTCTAACTTTGTGTTCATGGTTTGTTGTCCCTAATTGGACAGTGACTAAAGAGTTCAGCTTTTGCTTTTTTTTTTAAAGTTACGTTTTGAGATACAGCGCGGAAACAGGCCCTTCGGCCCACCGAGTCGGCGCCAACCAGTGAGCATGAGCACCGTCCCACACACACTAGGCACAAATTATAATTTTTACCGAACCCCAATTCACCTATAAACCTGCACGTCTTTGGATTGCTGGAGGAAACTGGAGCACCCGGAGAAAACCCAGGCGGTCACAGGGAGAACGTACAAACTCTGGGCGAATGACACCTGTAGTCAGGATGAAACCCGGGTCTCTGGTGCTGTGAGGCAGCAACTCGTCTCATATCGGCGTCGGAGAAACTTCCACTGCTAATAACCTGGGACAAAATAAACTGCAACTTGGAAAAAGAAGGGGTAAAAATGAAAGCCAGCATTGTATTTGTGAGATCCACGTCATGTTTGACTAAGTTTATCAGGTTATTTGGTAAAGTTGTGGAGGGACTTTGTGATCGGTATGCAGTTACAGATGGATGAAGTACCACAGAGTAAAATCAATTGCATTGAACTATAAGATGCAGAAGCAACCTGGATGCATAATTGATTAAAGAAACAGAAAGCAAAGGGCAATGAGCGGTTCCAATGAAAGATCGATGACCTGTAAACTAAACTCTCTCTCTGCACAGATATTGCCTGACCCGCTGAGTATCTTAAGCATTTTGTTTTGCTCCTATAATTGTATGTTCTTGTTTTTCAGCCTTGAGATAATTTTGTACTGGTGCCCTCTAGAAGCCAGTGTTTTGAAATATACTTATGAACCAGACTTGGACACACTTGCAAATAATGATAGGATGGTAGATGACATTAACTTGAAATGCAGTCAACGATGTCATATCAAACTGCAGACTTGAGAAAAGAGCAGAAATATGGTGGACAGAAATCAATTCAGTCAAATGATTCATTTTACCAAGGGGAATAATGTTAGATAATAGAAATAAAATGACACCATTGGATGTCGGATCATGAAACTTGAGAATAGGTTTTTGCAACAAATTCTATTTCTGCGGCACCTTTACCATAATAATCTATTGCCGCTATTCTTTGAAATTAAGTCGTCATCAAATAAAATGTTATAATGAGCCACTCAAGGCGCATTAGAGCAGATGACGAAGGGATAGGCTTCACGCAGCGGTAATGGAATTTAAATTTAGTTTTTATATACACACACAATAGGGTGGCACGGTAGCGCAGTGGTTAAGTTGCTGCCTTACAGTGCCAGAGACCTGGGTTCGATCCTGACTATGGGTGCTGTCTGTGCGGAGTTTGTACGTTCTCCCCGTGACCGCGTGGGATTTCTCCGGGTGCTGCGGAACCCACATTCCAAAGACGTGCGGGTTTGTAGCTTAATTGGCTTCTGTAAATTGTAAATTGACTCTAGTGCAGTGTTTCCCAAAGTGGGGTATGAGTACCCCTAGTGGTACGCGAAAGGTCTTCAGGGGGTACACGACAATGTTCGGCTATGTACCACCGAAACATAGATTCATTATTAGAAAAAAATACTGTGGTTCCGAATTATTTTAAACATACATATTTGCAATTAAATGGTATATTTTGTATGAATTCTCCTATTCAAGTTGTGATAGCTGCTGCATTTGGGTAGTTTGCAGAATCCCGCGCGACAATTTTTATCGACTTTTACAATGGAATACGATTGTTTTTAACGAGGGGTACAAGGTGCTGACGGAAATTTCCGAAGTGGTATACGGGTATCAAAACTTTGGGAATCACTGCTCTAGTGTAGAGGATGGTGCTGGTGTATGGGGTGATCGCTGGTTGGCGCAGACTCGATGGGTCGAAGTCTAATGTAAAGTCTAAAGTCGGGGGGAGGGCAGGTCTGGAGGCGGGCGAGCTTGTGACCCTCAGTGGAGTCCCGGTAGGCGAGGGCATTTATTGAAGGCGTAGAATGAAGTAAAGTCGGGGTCCGTTGCTATCAGTCTGAAGAAGGGTCTTGACCCGAAACCTCACCCATCCATGTTCTCCAGAGATACTGCCTGACCCGCTGAGCTACTCCAGCACTTTGTGTCCATCTTTATAAATCTAAAAATATGTGATTCCTATTGTACAACCTTTACACGATTCCAAAATCAGGACTACTAAACATAAAATTACATTACCCATACAATGGAGTCAAAGTTCCCTGCTTTCTGCTGGGACTCATCTTAATCTGGATTCCTAAAGGGCCTGTCCCACTTTCACAACCTAATTCATGACCTCTGCCGAGGTTGCCCTTGACTCATACTCGCAGCATGGTTGTCACGAGGTCGTATGAGGTCGTAGGAGGTCGTAGGTAGGTCGTGATGCGAGTCGTAGGTACTCGTGGCATCAAGTAGGTCGCGGCGTTTTTCTAGCCTGATGAAAAATGTCCACGAGCAAAAAAGGTCGTGAATTAGATCGTTAAAGTGGGACAGGCTCTTAAATTACCATTTAAATTGGAAAAAAATGCTTGACTGATAGTCGCTTCAACAGTTTCCACAACACTCGTGTGTGGCAAGAAAATGTAATTATCACCATGAGATTCCTAATGCTGAGATATGATGCTTCAGAAGGCATTTTCTTGGCTCAATCTCCAGGTATGTATTGTAGGGAGAAAAATCACCAGTTATATTGCTATTTGATTTTCAGTAAACAAGTGTGGGTTTTTATTCCTAAACTCCATTTAAATCTTTCACTTCCTGCATTCGCAAAGCAGAGTGTGCTGCTCTTTGTTTAATTTTAGTTTAGAGGTACAGCACGGCAACAGGCACTTTGGCTCACCGAGTCCGCGCCGACCAGCGATCCCCGCACATTAACACTATCCTACACACACTAGGGACAATTTACAATTATACCAAGCGGTGGGCCAAAGTGCCTGTTGCCGTGCTGTACCTCTGAACTAAAATTAAACAAAGAGCAGCACACTCTGCTTTGCAAATGCAGGAAGCCAATTAATCGACAAACCTGTTCGTCGTTGGAGTGTGTGAGGAAACCAAAGATCTCGCAGGTCACGGGGAGAGCGTACAAACTCTGTACATACAAGCACCCATAGTCGGGATCAAACCCGGGTCTCTGGGGCTGTAAGCAGCAAGTCTACCGTTGCTCTTGGTAAATAGTGTTGTATCACAAATAATAATATACATTCTTTTTAACTAACGTCATGCTGCTGTGTTGAGTTGATCATTCCAAGAGTGATTGGTGAAGGACAAATTGGGCGGCACACTATGGCGCAGCGGCAGAGTTGCTGCCTTTCACCGCCAGAGACCCGGGTTTGATCCTGACTACGGGTGCTGCCTGTATGGAGTTTGTACCCTCTCCCTGTGACCACGTGAGGTTTTCTCCGGGTGCTCCGGTTTCCACCCACATTCCAAAGACGTGCAGGTTTGTAGGTTAATTGGCTTCTGTAAATTGGCCCTAGTGTCGGGGATAGAACCTATACTAGCGTGATCGTGGTCAGCACGAACTCGGTGGGCCGAAGGGCCTGTTTCCGCTCTGTATCTCTAAACTATACCAAATTAAACATTCCAGTACCTCGGTGTGAAGCCTATCTCTTAGTCATCTGCTCTAATGCACCTTGTGTGGCTCATTATAAAATTTCATTTGATTACTTAATTGCAAACTAAACTAAGTTGTTGGTGACATTTATGCCAAGCTCACGACCATCTCTCTCTTCCTCACCATCGATGCTAACTGCGGCGTACGCGCCACCTCGCTTTCTGAAGTCAAGAGCTAGCTCCTTCACCTTGCTGAGATTGAGGGAGAGGTTGTTTTGCCAAGTTACCAAGCTCTTTTTCTCCTGCATGTACTCCCGATTCGTCATTGTACGAGATCCGGCCCTCGATGGTGGTGTCATCTGCAAACTTGGGAATGGTCTGAGCAGAATGAGCCTTCACAGTCATGAGTGCATAAGGAGATGCACAGAGTCTCTTGCCCAGAGTAGGGGAAACGAGGACCAGAGGACATAGGTTTAAGGGAAAACGATTTAATAGGAATAAGAGGGGTAACTTTTTCACACCAAAAGGTGGTGGGTGTATGGAACGCACTGCCAGGGGAGGTAGTTGAGGCTGGGACTATCCCAACATTTAAGGAACAGTTAGACAGGTACATGGATAGGACAGGTTTGGAGGGATGTGGCAGATGGGACTAGTGTAGCTGGGACATGTTGGCCAGTGTGGGCAAGTTGGGCCGAAGGGCCTGTTTCCACACTGTATCACTCTATGACTCTATGAGTGTAGTATGGGGTGGAACAAGCATCCTTGCAGGGCACCAGTGTCGAGAATTATCGTTGAGGATGTTTTTTTGTCCATTCCTGTTTTTGTGTAATGTTACAATAGTGTTAGTTAATTTCAGAAGTAATACATTTTAAAGTTTATCAATATTTAAAACACTTTTCTTAGAACACCTCACGCTTCAGAGAAAGGTCTCTTGCAGATAGATAGATAGATAGATAGATAGATAGATAGATAGATAGAGAGACAGACAGACAGACAGACAGACAGACAGACAGACAGACAGACAGACAGACAGACAGACAGACAGACAGACAGATAGATAGATAGATAGATAGACAGATAGATAGATGCATACGTACATACAAACATGCATGCACCCGCATACATGCATGCACACATACATACACCCGCATACATACATGCACACATACAAACACCCGCATACATGCATGCATATACCCATATATACACGTACATACATACGTACATACATACGTACATGCATACACATACATGCATACATACACATACATATATACATGTACATACATACGTACATACATACGTACGTACATACATACACATAAAAATGAACAAACAAACAAGCAATAATAGAGCAAAATGAACAAATGTTGAAAGTGGCATTGGCCATTTGTTAATTCAATTTAAAAAGATACATGGTGGTAAACACTGTGCTCATGAGACAATAAAAGCACCATTGAATGGTATAGATCAGCAGTAGCTTACTCCAGCTATTGACCGCTTACACTGTAACACATAATTTTCAATTGATAAATTGCATTTTGCAATTCAAATTGCTACAGTACAATTCTTAGAGAGCTGCTTAACAAATCTCAATATGCAATGAATGGAAACCGAAGCTTTTACAGCTTTCTCCCACCAAGGAAGAAGATGAGGACTAAATTCATCTCCACTTTCCTGTATTAACCCAGTTTGGCTTTCCACCTAAAATTTGATTGATTGAGCTAAATCAATAAAACACAATACAACAATCAGCAGTTACTGTGAACTATCGGATCTCAATCATAATTTTCTTTACATCTCCGGAATAGCAGCAGAGGCCCAGGTTCGATATGATACAACTTTATTTATGAGGTCAGGAGGGAAATTGATCTGCTAACAGCCATAAAACACCAGGTACATGAAACATGAAATAAAAGTGACGATTGGGGATGTGGAAAGATAGGGGGGGGGGGGTCAGTCGACCCCACGACAGAAGGGATAGGAGTTGCACAGTTTGATAGCCACAGGGAAGAAGGATCTCCTGTGGTGTTTGGTACTGCATCTTGGTGGAACCAGTCTGTTGCTGAACGTACTTCTCAGGTTGACCAGTGTGTCAAACCTGACCTCGGGTGCTGTCTGTGTGGAGTTTGCATGTTCTCCCTGTCAGGTACTCTGATTTCCTCCCATATCCTAAAGACCTGCGGGTATATAGATTAATTGACCCTCTGTAAATTGCCCTGAGTGTGTCAAAAGTGGACGCGAAAGTGGGATAACATAGAACTAGTGTGAACGGGTGATCGATGGTCGGCGGGGACTCGGTGGGCCGAAGGGCCTGTTTCCATGCTGAATCTCTAAATTAAACTCTAAACCAAGAGTTTAAACCAAAAGAATCATCTCACATTGAATAACCAACATAATTGCCACATCAGGGGTAAAATGTAATCAGTGCCATGGAAGGCAGAACAGGGCAAAGCTAATCTCTTGAGGCTCACAGCACATAACCATTGCCCACGGCAACTTCAAGACAAAAAATCTTATAGAAAAGTCCAAATGATTAATGTGTACTACTTTGGTTTCATTCCTGTGATGTGCAAAGTCATTTGAAGCAGTGAATGAGATTTCCGTCAGCATTTCACTACTGGGAAATTATTTCTATATATAAACCACTTTAAACCATTGATTACATTCCAGGCCTGTATGCCACTGTCAGTTATTCTGTTGATTTCATGTTGATCTATCCGAAGACCGTGATCAGATTACAGCATAAGATTCAGTAAGCAGCACCATAATCTTCTCTGTATTCATAACATGTCAAACGCCAGTCATCGTCCTATATCCTAGTACGTTTTTTTACATGATTCACTTTGAGAATTGATATGCTGTTGCAAATATAGCTTTGATGTCCTGGTATTTTACTGTGTAATGTGTGATGACAGGCATTCAAGCCAGGCAATGCTTACCCTGTCGATAGACACCAAAAGCTTGAGTAACTCAGCGGGAGAGAAGGAATGGGTGACGTTTTAGGGTCGAGAGCCTTCCTCAGACTCTGTGGTTAATTTAAAGGATCCTTGGTGATTACAAAGGAACTGCAGATGATGGTTTAAACCGAAGAGAGACACAAAATGCTGGAGTAACTCAGCGGGAAAGGCAGCGTCTCTGGAGAGTGGGAATGGGTGACGTTCCGGGTTGCGACCAGTCTTCAGACTGATCTGAAGAAGGGTCTCAACCCAAAACATCACCCATTCCTTCTCTCCAGAGATGCTGCCTGTCCCGCTGAGTTACTCCAGCATTTTGTGTCTATCTTGGTGATTACACGTTAGCCTAATGTACATTTTTTTTCCTTTTTGTTATTGGAGCTGGACTTGCATTGGTTCAATTGCTCTTTTGCAAAGGGATGGTAACTGTGTTTTTAGAGATACAGCATGGAAACAGGCCCTTCAGCCCACTGAGTCCATGCCGACCATCGGTCTAATTCTGAGGGGCATCGTTTTCATTCAGATGGTGGTAGGTGTATGGAATGAGCTGCCAGAAGAGGTAGTTGAGGCAGGTACATTAATAGCATTTAAAAGACACTTGGGCAGGTACATGGATATGAAGGTTTTAGAGGGATATGGGCCAACTTCTACAGATGTGCCGTAGAAAGCATCCTATCAGGATGCATCACAGCTTGGTTTGGGAACAGCTCCATCCACGACCACAATAAATTGCAGCGAATTGTGGACGCAGCCCAGACCATCGCACAAAACAACTTGCCTTCTATTGACTCCATTTACACCTCACGCTGCCTCGGCAAGGCCAGCAGCATAATCAAGGTCGAGTCGCACCCTGGCCACTCCCTCTTCTCCCCTCTCCCATCAGGCAAAAGGTACAGAAAAAACGCACACCTCCAGATTCAGGGACAGTTTCTCCCAGCTGTTATCAGGCAACTGAACCATCCTACCACAACCAGAGAGCGGTGCAAAATTATTATCTACCTCCTTGATGACCCTCGGACTATCCTTGATCAGACTTTACTGGCTTTACCTTGCATCTTGGTTGGCATGGACTAGTTGGGCTGAATGACTGAATGACTGAATGACTCAGTGGTCCCACACATAGCGAAAACTCATGTAACAGCGGAGGCAATTCCCCCATTATTACAGATCAGCTTCATATGAACTTTATGAGCTTCACGCGAACAAGGAATTGTACTGCACTGTGACATATTCTTGATTAGCACGGGTGTCAGAGGTTATGTGGAGAAGGCAGGAGAAAGGGGTCAGGAAGGAGTGGTAGATCAGTCATGATTGAATGGTGGAGTAGACTTGATGGATGTATAGTACATTCAGACAGCATTCGGACCCCTTCACTTTTTCCACATTTTGTTACGTTACAGCCTTATTCTCAAATGGATTAAATTCATTTTTTTAAATCATCTATCTACACACAATACCCCATTAAAAAAAAGTGAAGACGGGTGTTTAGCTATTTTGGCAAAGTAATTCAAAATAAATAACTGAAATATAACATTTACATAAGTATTTAGACCCTTTGCGATGACACTCAAAATAGTAAGATTAAATCAGAACTTACCAGGTTGAAGCTTGATCGTTATTTTATGAGGAGTTACGATGAGGGATTACGTGAAGAAGCCCAGCCTGGCGCATGCTCGGCATACTTCAAAGAAGCGGCGTGAAAAACACAGAACCAATAGCCGGAGTAAGATAGTAAGGCTTCCATAGATTAGAACTACCAGATGATCATTTATATTATGAGGGTTGGGAGTGGAGGGCACGTAATCCCTCATCGTAATTCCTCATAAAATAACGATCAAACTTCAAACTGGTAAGTTCTCGTTTAATCTTACTATTTTACTTTGGAGTCACGTGAGTGACTACGTGAAGATTTTGAAGCTCTGTGATTTTCATGCCGTAGATCATTCCATACGACACACTGCTTGAGTTTACACAGTAGTGAGTAAATAATATATATTGCTTGAAATTATGCAATAAATATTTTAATATTTTAATAATAATAATAAAAAGAAAAGTAATAACCCCTCTATCCCTGGGGAAATTACATCAAATGATATGCAACAAAGCAAACAATTTGAACAGAACCCAACACAGCATGTGCAACCCTGGCACTGTGACAATTACTGGACTATATAAAATTCTGCACGGACAACATCACTACCCACAAAGAGATAAAGACCTTCCCTAACCAGAAGCCGTGGATGAGCAGGGAGGTCAGACTCCTGCTGAAGGCTCGCGACGCCGCTTTTAAATCTGGCGACGCTGAGGGATACAGCTCATCCAGGGCCAATCTGAAAAAGGGAATCAGGAATGCTAATCACAAATGGCGGATCGAGGAGCATTTCCAAAACAACTCTGACCCCAGGCGCATGTGGCAAGGAATCAAATCCATTGCCGATTACCATAAAGTCAACACCCCCCCCCCCAGACAACGCCTCCCTTCCTGACGAGATAAACCATTTCTATGCTCGCTTTGACCGGGACAACAAAACTCCAGCCATCAAAGTTGCTCCACCCCCGAATGAACAACCCCTCAGTCTCTCCACCTCTGCTGTACAAGATGCACTGAGCAAGGTGAATGAGCACAAAGCTGCCGGCCCCGATGGCATCCCCGGGCGGGTGCTCAGGGCATGTGCTGGATAACTATCCCTGGTCCTCACTGACATTTTCAATCTGTCACTGGCCCAGGGTGTCGTCCCCACTTGCCTCAAGACATCTACCATTGTACCAGTGCCCAAAACAATCAGCGACAGGGAGTCTCAACGATTTCCGGCCAGTGGCACTCACCCCTGTCATCACCAAGTGCTTCGAACGGCTGATCTTGGCTCACCTCAAAGCCAGCCTCCCCCCCACACTGGACCCCCATGAGCTTGCCTACCGGACCAACAGTCTACAGAGGATGCCATATCAGCGGCCCTACACTCTGCCCTGACCCACCTAGACAGCAATAACACCTACATCAGGTTGCTGTTCATTGACTTCAGTTACGCCTTTAACACTGTCATACCCGCTAGCTTGATCACCAAACTCAGCGGTCTTGGCATCTCCACTTCCCTCTGCAATTGGACACTGGATTTCCTCACTAACAGACCGCAGTCTGTTAGGGTCAACAACCTCACCTCCTCCACTATAACACTGAACACCGGCGTGCCACAGGGCTGTGTGCTCAGCCCTCTCCTCTACTCCCTCTTCACCCATGACTGCATCCCTAAGCATGGCTCCAACGCCATCATAAAATTTGCCGACGACACCACGGTGATAGGACTGATCAGTGACAACGACGAGTCAGCCTACAGGGAGGAGGTCCAGCACCTGACAACCTGGTGTGCCAACAATAACCTCGTCCTCAACTCCCAGAAGACGAAGGAAATCATTGTTGACTTCAGAAAGAACAGAGGGGGCAGACACACCCCCATCCATATAAACGGGACTGAGGTGGAGCGGGTCTCCAACTGCAAATTCCTCGGGGTACACATCTCGGAGGATCTGTCCTGGTCCCTCAACACCTCCAAGCTGATCAAAAAGGCACAGCAGCGCCTTTACTTCCTGCGGAGGCTTAAAAAAGCCCACCTGTCCCCCCCAGATCCAGACCAACCTTTACCGCTGTACCATCGAAAGCATCCTGACCACCTGCTTTACGGTCTGGTACAGCAGTTGCACCGCAGCAGATAGGAAGGCACTACAACGGGTGGTGAAAACAGCCCAGCACATCATCGGTGCCCCGCTCCCTGCCATGGATGCCCTCCACCGAAAACGGTGTCTGAGACGGGCCGGGAAGATCATCAAAGACCCCTCTCACCCTAACCATGGACTGTTTGCCCGCCTACCATCAGGAAGGCGGTACAGGAGCCTCAGGTCCCGCACTAGTAGGATGAGGAACAGCTCCTATAACAACACCATCACACTGCTGAACTCGGAGTCCCGCCGATAGATTTCTCCAGTCTCTCCGTCCACATTGTCTGCATTCTGTATCTGTTTACATATTGCTATTACTACGAACTGACGCTAAACTGCATTTCGTTGTACCCATCTGTGCAATGACATTAAAGTTGAATTGAATTGACAACAGGTTTATCATAAAATCTAGAAAAGTTCCTCTTTAGACCATCCTGCGGTCTCCAGAATTTGGTCGAGCGGCATGTCCTGCACCTTTGCCGCGGACATTGATACCGCCCTTGTGGAGTGAGATTTAAACACATCAGTGTCTACTCCAGTTAATCCAGGACCTGTTTATCCATCTAGAAATAGTTTGTACTGTCACTTTTTTTTAATATGTTTCTTGTGGGTAATGAACATTGGTGTCTCACAATCTCGGAGACTCTTAATTCAATATATATTAAATCAGATGCTTAACCACACTCAATGTTTAGTTGACAGAGTATGTCTTAAAGATTACATTGGTTCCAGCCTTTCTTGGATTGCTTTGCTTGCTTAGATCATTGACATAAAACGTAATTTTATCTACAGACAACTGCATACAATGTAACCGTAACATTTGTAATGTTTGTACTCATTGTGCTGATATTAATGTCATCAGCATAACCACTTAAAAATTTTAACTTCTGAAAAGACAGTGACGTAATTGGAGTCCATTGCCGAAGCAATACTGACATCCCAGATTTCTGTATATCTGGGTTTGGTAGAATTTTATTAAAATTCCTCTCATAAATCGGGATATTAACGGATGAGACCCGATAAATTGTCGTTCTGAAAATTGTCCTAAATAGGAGGACAAAGCATTAATGGTACTATAACTCAGGTGCAACATAGCAAGGATCTCCAATACATCCGATATGTTTGCAGTATGATAAAATATATCTGACTGTATACAAAAGATTTCCCATTCCTTATATGAAACATATATTGTTTCTTAGTGCTATATCTCCAAGCTCCAGTTATGACATCCATGGTCCTATCCGACATTCCATCAGAATGCAGATGAACAATTAATACGGTCATGTAATGGATGACTTCTGCTGTTACTGGATGTACCAACAATTACTGCACCTGGGATTTGTCATGAATGTCTGAATCATCATTCTGAGCACCAATGGGAACAATGGCTGTGTAGTAATGGTCCCTAGATAAGGGACGTATCAGATATTGAACTGATAAGAACAGATACTACACTTGATCTTAGCCAAAAGGCCGAGAAGCAATACCAGTTTGGAACCACCAAACGCCTGCGGCGGAGACTTGCTCTATTTTGGTGACACATTGCTTAATCAGGCAAAATGACGAAAACATAAAAGACTACTTCCCCAATGTAGCGAGAATGCATCCACCGCTAATGCTCCTGGGTCTGGCTCCCATGAGACACATTTAGACCACTGGAGATTTAATCCAGACACAACAGATCAACATTTGGTACTCATACTGTCTGACAATCTTTTTTTATTTATTAAAAAAACAAAACGTTTTGAATTTTAACATTCATTCTGTATTGTCATTGAACTTTCGTGATCTGTTGTCTTACCACAATATTGTCTTCTCCCACAGCTGTGGTATTGTCTACTCCCAATAACTCCAAATAATTCATACCATGTGTTTGGAGAATTAAATCGTCTTGGACAGTCCATCGACCACCACAACTGGTGTCGCTGTCCTTGGCTCCCCATCCGAGAGCACTCCCATCAGTCTGTATTACCACTGAAGACTACTGAACAAGCACATTTTTACTTCTAGTAACTTGTGCAACATTGAGAATCCATCATTGCAATTCAGCTCAACCTTTTTAGTTGGTAACTGCATGGACCTAATCAATGACCTGCATGCTGTTTACGCTTATTCTCTGGTCTTTGCAGACTTTGATCACTTTACTTTACCACTATCACTTTACCAGTAACCGTAGCTACTTCTTGGATGGTGGGATAATGTTTTTTACCAAGACAAGTACAGGCATTTGTAACATCCCCAACCTTAATTGTTGGTAAAGTTACTGACATATCAACGGTATTAATGACAAACCCCAAATAATCAATTGGATTGGGATGCCTGTAACTGACATGTTGTTTGGATGTACAGAACCTTAGCCTTTCAATAGGCTTATGGTTGCTGAACCCAGTTCTTCAGCTGTCTCCCATTTACAATTAACATATCCTCTAGATAAGTCATTACAATGTGATTCTGAGCCCTCATTAACACCAGTGCTGGTTTCAATAATTGTGTGAGCAACCTGAGGGCTGAATTTAACCCATTAGGTAATTCCTTCAGCTGACCCATCCAATTACCTGAATAATAAGGCATCTTTGTTAGGTCTAATAATAGCCATATAGCAGCCTTTGTGATAACAACTTTGTTACAGTGTTGAAGTGTACTTTTTTTAAATTGCCTATACTGAACTATAAATTGTAAGTTTGTGAGTCCCAGAATGACTCTGCAACCCCCATACTTGTGTCTGGGATATATTATATCTACCTGACGAGTTCCTGGTACATTCAAACACTCAGCCGATCAGATTTAATGCAGAATTACAAAACAATTGTAATCTTACAACCAACCAGAGGTTGTTTCCCAGAAATTCCATGTGTGATGGAATGACGTTCCTGTACTTCCGTAAATGAACCAGAAGATCTCCTTCTCTTAATATAGGGGTTCGTATTCAACCTGTTTGTTTTCTCAAAAGCAGGGATGAGAAGTTTTATAAGGCAAATATCCTTAATTGTTTGGGCAGTTTTTCATCAATCATAAATCTGGTTATAGCTTACCCACATAATCCTGCATTTTTTGGGTATAATGTTAGCCAAATGGCAATTTTCATCATACAATTGGGTTTGAATATGCATTGCAGAGTAACGCAAGCATGTCTTAAAAGTATTGGACATTATCGACCCATGTATGTCTTCCCCAAATGCAGTGATGCCTACTGAATATCAGCTAGAGGACATGCTGGAACACATTTCCTGTCCTTGCATTGTTACACTCATGGGTGCCCAATTACTGAGTTACTGTTGGCACCCTGAGCGAGGCACAATAGATGGGTGTTTTATATATTTTTTACTGTTTCAGTCATAACAGTTTCTTGGAGTAGGTGAGAAACCAAATAATGTTGGCCGCCAGGTTCATCCATAGCCTCACCAGTCCATACCGATATAGCAAAACTTGGTGCTACATCGGGAACACCCGGAGCATTTCTATCGTGCTCTGGTGCATACACATAAGTAGGGACACCAGCTTCAGGGTCAGTTTCATCTTGCCCTGGTACTCCCGAGTCTTTGCTTTAGGAGACTTCATCCAGACCTAAACAAGGCACTGGTGAATGAGATTCTCATTTTTCATAGGCACCATACTCAGTGTATGGAAACTCCTTTCAGAGCCTGCCTTAGAATCTCATGGGTCTTAAAACCCTTAATTGTTTAGAATTTTGAGCATTTTATCTTGCTCTAAATACTTCATCCAGACCTATGTAAGGCGCTGGTGAATGAGATTCTCATTCTTTATAGACACCATACTCAGTGTATGGAAACTCCTTTGGAACCTGCCTTAGAATCTTATGGGTCTTTAGAACCCTTGACTGATTAGAATTTGGAGCATTTTATCTTGCTCTAGGGATCTCATCCAGACCTAACCAAGGTACTGGAGAATCAGAATCCCATTTTCATAGGCACCATACTCAGCGTATGGAAACTCCTTTGGAGCCTGCCTTACAGGAAGACATACCTGGGTCAAGAACCCTTGACTAAGTCAAGTGTGGAGCATTTTCTCCATTTCCAGCCTCCCCCACATTCTTGTCCTCCCTTGGAGGAGAGCTACTTCTTTACTATTTTGTATTTATGCATAAACCATATATGTTTAAAATTGTAATTCTGACAGGCACATTCTGCTTGCAGAATATTTGTATTAACCTCAGTATCACGCAGGGTTATATACATTTCCATAAAGAAACTGCATCTGGTAACATATACTCTGAGCAGACTTTATTTAACAATTACTGGGTATTTGGGGCCGGCATTTAGCGCAGCCGTTATCTCCAAACCCGATCTAAATAGCGGTAAATAGCGGGAGCCGGCTTTTAAAGCAGCCCTTATCTCCCGATCCGATCTAAATCGGAAACTGCGGTTCCAGCGCGTTCTATTCAATTACCGCAGTTTAAAAATACATCCACTCTAGCTGGCTCTGTATTTCGAGCCAGAGTTACAGAGTTTTAAAAAAAAATTCAAAATACATCAGCACTCTAGCTGGCTCTGCAGACTTACAGAGTTTAAACCCACTAGCAAGAAGGTTCAACAGCGACTTACCTGTGGGTTAAACTTACGCTGGTGGGAGCTGCGCTCTCCACCCAGTCGGAGCTTCACATGCGTGGACCTAAAGTCGAGCATGCGCCAGGCGGGGCTTCTTCACATAGTCACTCGCGTGACTCCGAAGTAAAATTGAGCATCGATGCATCCTGTTTCCATTGATTACCCTTGAGATGTTTCTACAACTTGATTGGAGTCCACCAGTGGTAAATTAAACTGATTGGACATGATTTGGAAAGGCACACACCTGCCTATATAACGTCCCACAGTTGACAGTGCATGTCAGAGCAAGAACCAAGCCATGAAGACAAAGGAATTGGCCAGAGACCCCGAGACAGGATTGTGTCGAGACACAGATCTGGGGAAGGGTATGAAACCATTTCTGCAGCATTCCAGGTCCCGAAGAGCACAGTGGACTCCGTCATTCTTAAATGGAAGAACTTTGGAACCACCAGGACTCTTCATAGAGATGGCCGCCCGGCCAAACTGAGCAATCGGGAGAGAAGGGCCTTGGTCAGGGAGGTGACCAAGAACCCGATGGTCACTCTGACAGAGTTCCTCTGTGGAGATGGGACAACCTTCCAGAAGGACAACTATATCTGCAGCATTCCACCAATCAGGCCTTTATGGTAGAGTGGCCAGACGGAAGCCACGCCTCCATAAAAGGCACATGACAGCCCGCTTGGAGTTTGACAAAAGGGACCTAAACAAGTTTCTCTGGTCTGATGAAACCAAGATTGAACTCTTTGGTCAAAATGCCAAGCGCCATGTCTGGAGGAAACCAGGCACCGCTCATCACATGGCCAATAACATATCTACGGTGAAGCATGGTGGTGGCAGCATCATGCTGTGGGGATATTTTTCAGCAGTCGGGAACTGGGAAACTAGTCAGGATTGAGGGAAAGTTCAACGGAGCAAAGTACAGAGAGATCCTTGATGAAAACCTGCTCCAGAGCATTCAGGACCTCGTACTGGGGCAGGTGTGCCAAGCTTGTAGCTTCATACCCAGGGTACACAAAAGGCTGGGGAAACTCAGCGGGTACAGCAGCATCTAAGGAGCGAAGGAGATAGGCGACGTTTGCATCATACCCAAGAAGACTTGAGGCTGTAATCGCTGCCAAAGGTGCCTCAACAAAATACTGAGCAAAGGGTCTGAATACTTAAGTAAATGTGATATTTCAGTTATTTATTTTTAATTACTTTGCAAAAATGTCTAAACACCTGTTTTTGCTTTTTTTATTATGGGGCATTGTGCAGCGGTAGAGTTGCTGCCTTACAGCGCTTGCACTGCCAGAGACCCGGGTTCGATCCCGACTACAGGTGCTGTCTGTATGAATTTGTACGTTCTCCCCGTGACCTGCGTGGGACTGGAATTGGGAGGGAAAGGTGGGGGGGGGGGGGGGGGGGGGGTGAAGAGGAGGGGGAGGGTTGGGGTGACTTAGTACGGGAGGCAAGTGTACTGACTGTGTGAGCAGACACTTTGGTAGTGATCGCCCATGGGGTTCACTGTTGAGGACTTCATAATGCAGAGAGCATTATAAACAGTGGAGCGATTAAACCTGGAAAGGGGGGAGACTTCTCTCTGAGTTGGACCCAGGAAACTGAAGCAGGGATTTTCTTGAGGTTATTAACGACAGATAAATGGATGGGAAGGGTTTAGAGGGCTATGGGCCACATGCAGGCAAATAGGACAACCCCAAGACGTCACCAAATTGGACGGCATGGCCAGGCTGGGCCAAAGGACCTGTTTCCGTGTTGTACAGCACCATGACTAAGGCCTATCCAGTGGGATTGACATATTTTGTATTTTTCCTTTCTAAAGATGCAGTGTATTTTGGTGACTATTGCACACTGCAGACCAGAAGCGTTATAACCATATAACCATATAACAATTACAGCACGGAAACAGGCCCTCTCGGCACCTTCCAGTCCGTGCCAACCATTTGTTTTCCCCTAGTCCCATCTACCTGCACTCAGACCATACCCCTCCATTCCCTTCACGTCCATATACCTATCCACTTTACTCTTAAATGTTAAAATCGATCCTGCCTCCACCACTTCTGCTGGAAGCTGATTCCACACAGCCACCACCCTCTGAGTAAAGAAGTTCCCCCTCACGTTACCCCGAAACCTCTGTCCCTTAATTCTCATGTCATGCCCTCTTGTTTGAATCTTCCCTACCCTCAATGGGAAAAACGTATCCACGTCAATTCTGTCTATCCCTTTCATCATTTTAAAGACCTCAATCAAGTCCCCCCTTAACCTTCTGCGCTCCAAAGAATAAAGACCTAACTTGTTCAACCTTTCTCTGTAACATAGTTGCTGGAACCCTGGCAACATTCTAGTAAATCTCCTCTGTACTCTCTCTATTTTGTTGTCATCCTTCCTATAACTAGGCGACCAAAATTGTACACCATACTCCAGAATTGGTCTTACCAATGCCTTGTACAATTTTAACATTACTTCCCTACTCCTATATTCAATGCTCTGATTTATAAAGGCCAGCACACCAAAGGCTTTCTTTACCACCCTATCTACATGCGATTCCACCTTCAGGGAACTATGCACAGTTATTCCTAGATCCCTCTGTTCCACAGCATTCCTCAATTCCCTACCATTTACCATGTACGTCCTATTTTGATTTGTCCTGCCAAGATGTAGCACTTCACACTTATCAGCATTAAACTCCATCTGCCATCTTTCAGCCCACTTTTCCTAATGGCCCAAATCTCTCTGTAGACTTTGAAAATCTACTTCATTATCCACAACACCACCTATCTTAGTATCATCTGCATACTTACTTATCCAATTTTCCACCCCATCATCCAGATCATTGATGTACATGACAAACAACAGTGGACCCAACACAGATCCCTGAGGCACCCCACTGGTCACCGGCTTCCAACCTGACAAACAGCCATCCACCATTACTCTCTGACATCTCCCATTCAGCCACTGTTGAATCCATCTTGCTACTCCGCCATTAAACACCCAAAGATTGAACCTTCTTAACCAACCTTCCATGGGGAACCTTGTCAAAGGCCTTACTGAAATCCATATAGACAACATCCACTGCTTTACCCTCATCAATTTCCCTAGTTACCGCTTCAAAAAATTCAAGAAGGTTTGTCAAACATGACCTTCCAGGCACAAATCCATGTTGACTGTTCCTGATCAGACCCTGTTTATCCAGATGCTTATATATATTATCTCTAAGTATCCTTTCCATTAAGTTGCCCACCACTGACGTCAAACTAATAGGTCTATAATTGCTAGGTTTATTCTTTGAACCCTTTTTAAACAATGGAACAACATGCGCAGTACGCCAATCCTCCGGCACTATTCCCGTTTCTAATGACATTTGAAATATTTCTGTCATAGCCCCTGCTATTTCTACACTAACTTCCCTCAATGTCCTAGGGAATATCCTGTCAGGACCTGGAGACTTATCCACTTTTATATTTTTCAAAAGTGTCAGTACTTCCTCCTCTTTGAATCTCAAATGGCAGGTGATGGCAGTTATGGCAGGTGATTGTCGCCTACCCGCTGTTTCTGACGCTAAAGCCTTGGGATCGCTGTCCTTGGTGTTGGCGTGGAGGGGGAGGGGGGTATAATGCTGTTTGATCGCCCCCTGCTATCCCAGGGACAGTGAGACACAGCGGCTTTTGAGACTGGTGGGCAATCACTACCAAAGTGTCTGCCCACATAGTTAGTACACCTCTCCTACACTTGTCTCCCGCACTAAGATCATCCTGCAGAGAATGATCCCAGCCTAACCCAAGAGCCTTGTCACCCCAGACAGATTAATGACGCCCGCGCATCCCCCCCCCCCCCCCCAACCTCCTTCCACCTCAACACGTCTGGGCACCAAAGCAGCTCAGGAGGCGAACCCTGAGCTCCGTCTCCCAACAATCTGATGTGCAACTGATGTGAAAGAACAGCGGCTGCCGGCATGGTCTTCTCACACCCTCACACACGAATAGTGTGTGCGAATAAACGAAAACAAGGAATAAAACCAGAGAAAGGCAACTAAAAATATATTCCGCTTAGAACGAGCAGGAGCGGAGACATCCGTCCACGTTCAAAGATTTAATCTCCCGTCCCCCGCAGTGTGTAAACCTGGCAGTAAATTCAATTCAAATATAACAAACCTCTGCCCGCTTGTTTTCTAACTATGTGATGTGTGTTTCAAACAAATCGTAAGTATAACTGCTCTGGCACTGGACGGTGCGCGTTTTCCCTTTGTAGGTCATATCAATAGATGCGGCCACGCTGAATTCTATCTTTAACTCAAAGCCGCAGGATGGAGATGTCTTCTTTAACGCTTATTAAAACATACCTTCATATACGGTTGGCTCATGAGTAACGGGAGAGGAACTTGGTAACTCGGGAGAAGAACTTGGAACATCGCAGAAATGACATACCCATGGGAACTCGGTTAAACACTTGAACATAAACTTGGAATCTCGTACACAACCACAAATCTTTCACTTGGGGTCACTCGTGAGTGGACTCGCACCGTGAGACAGGGCTATAACTGTGGCGAACCATACATCATTGCAATCTGAAAGTCATCTACTGGCCACTGAAGTAGAGGTCTATTTCTCTACTTCAGTGAACATAAAAGTGAGTTCAATATTGTTCTCCCAAATATCCCAGAGCCGCAGCTATGTGGCAAATATCTCCCCATAATCCTAAAACATCCATTTTCTGCATAACCAATGCCACCCCCTAATCACTGTTGATCTGTATGCCCTGCAGAATAATTTATTTCTCTTCGCTCTGCATAAGAATCTCTCTTTAACATCGAGGTCAGTTTAAATCCCATCACACTCACCTTTTTATTTATTTCAGAAAATTGTCTCTAAAATGTCTCCATGGATTAGATTTATTCTCTGAGCACCAGCTGCCACAGAATAACTTTGGTAACTGAATATATAATGTTTTTTTAAGTCTGTATTTTTTTCCCACTATGCAGATGCAAAATCATATGAAATAATGAGCTAAGTCAAAATGCATCACTTACTGATTCAGATATTTACCGTTGAGAGGATTTTGCTAATTTACATTTAAAATCAGCAACAACAGGAGAAGATTATTATTAACTCCAACAGATGTTGCATTCCGTAAGAGAGCTATCTTCTTTTTGTGCCGGTGAACTGGACGGCAAGGTGGCGCAGCGGTAGAGTTGCTGCCTTGCAGCGCCAGAGACCCGGGTTCAAACCTGACTACGGGTGCTTGTCTGTACGGACTTTGTACGTTCTTCCCATGACCGCGTGGGTTTTCTCCGGGTGCTCCAGTTTCCAACCACATTCCAAAGGTTTGTGGGTTAATTGGCTTGGTATAATTGTAAATTGTCCCTAGTATGTGTTAGGTAGTGTTAATGTGCGGGGATCGCTGGTAGGTGCAGACTCGTTAGGCCGAAGGGCCTGTTTCCGTGCTGTATCTAAACTAAAACAAACTTGGTGGGGCAGGCTGGGTTGAGCAGTTATAGACCTCTGCTTTCCGGTGCAGTGAACGTTTGAAATTAAGCATGTCGTCTCCACTTAGAAACCTCTGCAAAGGTCAAAATCACAGTGCTGACTTTTACTATGCACAGAAACATAATCAGTAGGAGCAAGGGGGAGGCCATTCAGAACATTGACCCTGCTCTGCTGTTCATAATGATCAGGGTTGATCATCGATCATCCGCTTCCTTTCCTCCCAATGCCTTTTACATAATAGAATAAGAGTCAAGAGTGTTTTATTGTCGTATGTCCTAGATAGAACAATGAAATTCTTACTTGCAGCAGCACAACAGAATTATGTAAATATAGTACACTGTATATAATATAATAAACGAGAGAGAAAAAAAGAAGTTCAATGTGTATATATTCACTCAACACACACACACACACACACACACACACACACACACACACACACACACACACACACATATACACACACACACACACACACACACACACACACACACACACACACACACACATGCGTGCACACAAAAAACAAACAATAGTAGTGCAATAATAATAATAATAATAGTCTATGTAGTTCAGAGTTTATTTGAGGTTGTTGTGTTTAATAGCCTGATGGCTGTAGGGAAGAAGCTGCTCCTGAAGCTGGACGTTACGGTTTCCAGGCTCCTGTACCTTCTTCCTGATGGCAGGGGTGAAATAAGTGTGTGGCCAGGATGGTGTGGGTCTCTGATGATGCTGGCTGCCTTTCTGAGGCAGCGATTCCGATAAATCCCTTTGATGGTGGGGAGGTCAGAGCCGGTGATGGACTGGGCTCTGTGTTCACAATTTTAATCGTTGTAGAATGATATAGCGTGGAAACAGGCCCTTCAGCCCAACTTGTCCACACCAGCCAACATGTCCCGGCTACACTAGTCCCACCTGCCCGTGTTTGCCCCATATTCCTGTAAACATGCCCTAACCATGTACCTGTCTAAATGTTTTTTAAACACCGCAATAGCACTTACCTCAACTACCTCCTCTGGCAGCTCGTTCCATACACCCACCACCCGTTGTTGGAAAAAGTTTAACCTGAGATTTCTATATCTTGAAAATTATTTGAGCTCCATTCAGATATTCAACCCCCTGGCCTCCACAGGCTCCTGCGGTAGGAAATTCTACAGGTCCATCATCCTCTGAGTGAAAACTTGCTGAATAGTGAAAGGCCTGGATAGAGTTGATGTGGAGAGGATTTTCCACCAGTGGGAGAGTCTAGGACAAGAAGACCACCGGGGGCGCCGGGGTAATGGCAGTCCTGCCTGAGTTCTGTTCGTTTTTTCATCTTTTTGTTATTTTTATCGTTTGTTTTAATGTACTTCGGTTTGTTTTATGTGTGGGGAGGGGATCAGGGGAAACTTTTTTTTAAGTTCCGACCTTCCCGGAGATGTGATCAATTTTCGGATCACATTCTCCGGGCTCTGCGGCCTACCATCGCTGGAGCTGGAGGCCTCCTCGGACTGTCGTGAGCCACACCGTGGGGCGCAGACTTAACATCGGAGCGGATCCCTTGCCTGGGATCGCTCCTACCGCGGCCTGAGGCTTCCAGCTCCAGCGATGGAGCTCGCAGTCTCCAATGGATCGCAGTCTCGGGAGAGGCTAGTCGGGAGCTCCAACGCCGTAGAAGGTTCGACCAGCCCCGTCGCGGGGTTTGATCGCCTGGCGCGGAGGGAGCTGACAACCCCCCGATACAGGAGCTGAACGCCTCGACGCGGAGGCCCGAATGACGCCGGCTACGGGAGTCAAGACCATCCCCTCAACGGAGGGCTCGAGGCCCCCGACCGAGGAAGAACAAAAGGAAGGACTTGAACTTTATTTTGCCTTCCATCACAGTGAGAAATGTGTAGGAGTCGCTGTGGTGGATGTTCATGTTAAAATGTGTTTTTGAGTCTGTTGCTTTTAATTGTATGACTGACCTGGCCAGTGAAATTCCTTGTATGTTGCAAAACATACTTGGTAAATAAAATCTGATTCTGATTCTGATTCTGATTCTGATAGCCTCAGAATTAAAGGATGTTCCTTTAGGAAGTAGATGAGGAGGAATTTCTTTAGTCAGTGGGTGGTGAATCTGTGGAATTCATTGCCACAGAAGGCCGTGCAGGCCAAGCCAATGTATATATTTAAGGCATCGATAGATAGATATTTGATTAGTACGGGTGTCAGGGGTTATGGGGAGAAGGCAAGAGAATGAGGCTAGGACTGAGAGATAGATAGATCAGCCATGATTGAATGGCAGAGGAGACCACTGTAGTATGGCCTAATTCTGATCCTATTCATTATTAACTTATGAAGACTTTTGTCCTCATCTTTTAGACTTTAGAGATAAGAACCGAAGCAGGCCCTTCAGCACTCCGAGCCCGTGCTGACCTGCGATCACTATCCTACACACGAGGGACAACTTACAATTTACAATTTACAAAAAACAATTTACCTACAAATCTGCAGGTCTTTGGAGTGTTTAAATCAGAATACGCCAGATGATAGCAATTTAGACTTTAGAGATATGGCGAGGAAACAAGCCCTTCGGCTCGCTGGGCCCACGCCGACCAGCGATCCCTGCACAATAGCACTATCCTATACACTAGGGACAATTTATAATGTTACCAAAGCCAATTAACCTATAAACCCGTTCATCATTTGGACTGTGGGAGGAAACCGGAGCACCCGGAGAAAACCCACGCAGTCACAGGGAGAATGTACAAACTCTTGTAGACAGCACCCGTAGTCTGGATCGAACCCGGGTCTCTGGCGCTGTAAGGCAGCACCTCTACCTCTGCGCCACCGTGGAGCCCTCTGCCTGATATTTTTTTAATAACACGATACATACAAATTAATTTTGTTCATCTTTTGTGCTGATTATAATGGTAGGCATGCTGTAATTACAAGTTGGTGATTTTATTTTAATACAACATTCTTTGTGGTGGCATGGGAACTGCTAACACAAATTTTTGTGAAGAAACGACTGTGGTGCCAATGAAATGTTGTAACCCATACACTCCCCACTTCTGCAATACAAAATTAGAAACATATACAGCAAATAAGTGCAGGAGTAGGCCATTCGGCCCTTCACACCAGCTTTGGTAAAATTGTAAATTGTCCCTAGTGTGTAGGATAGTGCCAGTCAGTTAATATGATCATGGCTGATCATCCAAAATCAGTACCCCGTTCTTGCTTTCTTCCCATATCCGTTGATTCCGTTAGCTCTAAGAGCTATATCTAATTCTCTCTTGAATACGTCCAGTGAATTGGCCTCCACTGCTTTCTGTGGCAGAGAATTCCATAGATTCACAATTCTCTGGATGAAAAGGTTTTTTCTCATCTCAGTCCTAAATAGCCGACCCCTTATTCTTAATCTGTGACCCCTGGTTCTGGAATCCCCCAACATCGGGAACATTTTTCCTCCATCTAGCCTGCCCAATCCCTCAAAAATGTTATATGTTTCTATAAGATTCCCCTCTCATCCTAAATTCCAGTGAATACAAGCCCAGTCGATCCATTCTTTCATCATATGTCAATCCTGCCATCCCGGGAATTAACCTGGTGAACCTACGCTGCACTCCCTCAATAGCAAGAATGTCCTTCCTCAAGTTAGGAGGCCTAAACTGTACACAATACTCTAGGTATTGTCAGCCTTGGGTTTAGTTTTTAACAGCACGGTATTGTGCATGCTTTGGTTTACCAGTACAAGATTTGAGGCTGAACTCAATTCACTCGAAAACCTCCAGAGTAACGAGGCTGCACGTGTCCCGTGGATTATTTAATTTCTAATCTCAGTTGACAAGGAAAAACGCTGAACTTCAGAACAATGTTCCATTATATTATGCCACCTGGTTCCAGATAATATTAATTATGAAAATTGATGTGTGCTTTTGAGATCTTACGTTCAAGGCGCCATTTTCCTCAAGCGTGTTTGAAGAACATAAATGCATCATAATTCTGTGTATCCTTTTTGTTTTCCGTTAGAATTAATTGAGATTGAAGGCAATTTCTGAAGCAGATTAACATTAAACCCTTCCGAATAATTAATTGTTATTTTTGTTCATTGCTAATGCATAACTAAACATAAATAGGAAGAAACATTTCTTGCAACCCAGCGGTATGAATATTGATTTCTCTAACTTCAAGTAACCCTTGCTTTCCCTCTCTCTCTCTGTCCCTCCCCCACCCTAGTTTCACTGTCCTTCTGATTAATTTTACTGATTGTATGCCTCCTTGACACCTTCCCTTTAGTTAACAATGAACCATTCTACATCTGACGGTCTCAAAGCCTCCGGTTCTTCCTCGACCAGAGGAGCAACCCATACCCGTCCACTGACACCCTCCTCCGCCTAGCAGAGTTGGTCCTCACCCTCAATAACTTCTCTTTTGATTCCTCCATTTCCTCCAAACACAAGGCGTAGCTATGGGGACACGCATGGGGCCCCAGCTACGCTTGCCTCTTTGTCGGGTACGTCGAACAATCCTTGTTCTCGCGCGTACCAGGGCCCCATCCCGACCTCTACCTCCGTTACATCGACGACTGCTTTGGTGTCACCTCCTGCACCCACACACAACTGACTGACTTCATTCATTTCACCACCAACTTCCATCCGGCACTCAAATACACTTGGACCATTTCCGACACTTCCCTACCATTCCTTGACCTCACCATCTCTATTGCAGGTGATACGCTCCTGACCGACATCACTACAAAACCTACTGACTCCACAGCTACCTGGACTACTCTTCCTCCACCCTGCTTCCTGTAAGGACTCCATCCCCTATTCCCAATTCCTCGTCTACGCCGCATCTGCTCCCAGGATGAGGTGTTCCACACCAGGTCATCACAAATGGCCTCATTCTTCAGAGAACGGGGATACCCCTCCCCCACTATTGATGAGGCTCGCACCAGGGTCTCCTCCATACCCGCAACACTGCCCTCGCTCCCATTCCCCCACTCGCAAACAGGGAGAGTCCCCCCTGGTCCTCACCTTTCACCCCACCAGCCGGCAAATACAACTCCTCCGCCAGTTTCGCCACCTCCAACGTGACCCCTCCACCCGCCACATCTTCCCATCTCCCCCCCTGTCTGCCTTCCGCAAAGACCGCTCCCTCCGCAACTCCCTTGTCCATTCTTCCCTCCCCTCCCACTCTACCCCTTCCACGGGCACTTTCCCTTGCAACCGCAAGAAATGCAACACTTGTCCCTTCACCTCCCCCCTCCACTCCTTTCAGGGACCCAAGCAGTCCTTCCAGGTCCGACAGAGGTTCACCTGCACCTCCTCCAACCTCATCTACTGCATCCGCTGCTCCAGATGCCAGATGATCTATATCGGTGAGACCAAGCGGAGGCTTGGCGATCGCTTCGCCGAACACCTCCGCTCGGTCCGCAATAACCAACCCGACCTCCCGGTGGCTCAGCACTTCAACTCCCCCTCCCATTCCACATCCGACCTCTCGGTCCTGGGCCTCCTCCACGGCCAGAGTGAGCAACACCGCAAGCTGGAGGAACAGCACCTCATATTCCGCTTGGGAGTCTGCATCCTTTGGGCTTGAATATTGAATTTTCTCAATTCTGTTAACCCTTGCTGTCTCCTCCCCTTCCCACCTCTCCCTCAGCCCTGGGGCCCTGGCATTCCCTCTATCTCTATCTCTCCCCCACCCTAGTCGCACCAGCTTCTCATTTTCACACCACAAACAGCTTACAATGGCTTGTTCCCTTTATCACCGATACTTTTTTGCATATCTTTCACTCATTGTTCCTTATCTCTCCACATCACCGTCTATATCTCTCGTTTCCCTGATCCCTGACCAGTCTGAAGAAGGGTCTCGGCCCGAAACGTCGCCTATCTCCTTCGCTCCTTAGATGCTGCTGCACCCGCTGAGTTTCTCCAGCTTTTTGTGTACCCTCGATTCTCCAGCATCTGCAGTTCCTTCTTTAAAACATTCTACATCTGCCGTTTTGAAATGTCATTTTCACACTTTACCCTTCCATATCTCTAGACTCCCTCTCCCCCGACTCTAAGTCTGAAGAAGGTTCTTGGCCCAAAATGTCACCCATTCCTTCTCTCCAGAGATGCTGCCTGTCCCACTGAGTTACTCCAGCATTTTGTGTCTATCTTCGGTGCATACATTAGGCAAGTTAACTATCCAAATTACTTCCAGCACTTTCCTGAGGAAGAGAACTGAACTGGTTGCAAAAAGTTGCAAAAAGAACTGAACTGGTTGCAAGAGTTGATCCTGTTAACATAGAACATAGAACATTACAGGAACAGGCCATTTGGCCCACAATGTCTATGCTGAACATGACCATCACTTATCTACCTGCACATAATCCATATGCTTCCATTCCCTCCATATCCATATGCCTATCCAAAAGTCTTTTAAACGCCGTTAATGTATCTGCTTCAACCACCATCCCCAGCAGTGTGTTCCAGGCACTCAATGCCACCTTTGTACAAAACCAGGCCCGCTCATCTCTTTTAAACTTTGATTTTTCCATCCTGGGGAAAGGTCCTGACTATCTACCCTATCTATGCCTCCCATAATCGTATATATTTCCATCAGTTCTCCCCGCAACCTCCCACCTTCCAGAGAAAACAATCCAAGTCTGTTTAACCGTCCCCCTGTAGCCAATACCCCCTAATGCAGGCAACATTCTGGTGATACGAGCTGCAGAAACAAGGAACTGCAATGGAAACAAGGGTGGTAAAATGACCTGTTGCTTTCAATTGGTTCATCCCGTTGAATCTGAATGAAATGTTGATTTAATGAATTCCACGCTTTATTGATTTGTTTCTGGCACAGTAGTTGCTGATTCACTGCGGTACACAAAAAGCTGGAGAAACTCAGCGGGTGCAGCAGCATCTAAGGAGTGAAGGAGATAGGCGACGTTTCGGGTCGAGACCCTTCTTCAGACTCATTAGTTGCTGATTCACTGTCTTGAGGGAACTGATTTAGATCCTGACCTCAAGCACTATCTTTGTGACATTTCTGCCTTCTCTCCCTGACTGCGTGGGTATACGCTAGGTGTTCCCAACACGCTGATAGGTGAAATATCCACTGTGAATCACCCCAATTAGTTTAGGTTCATGGCAGGAACAGTCAGAATCTTTTTTTCCCAGGATGGGAAAAATCAAATACTAGAGGACATAGCTTTAAGGTGAGACGGGCAAAGTTTGACGGAGATTTTGTTTTTTTCTTAATTTAGAGATACAGCACAGAAGCAGGCCTCTCGGCCAACTGAGTCCTCGCCGACCAGCGATCCCTGCACACTAACACTATCCTACACACACACACACTAGGGGCAATTTTAGATTTATACCAAGCCAATTAACCCTCAAACCTGTACGTCTTTGGAGTGTGGGAGGAAACTGAAGATCTCGTAGAAAACCCACATGGTCACGGGGAGAACGTGCAGACTCCGTACAGACAAGCACCTGTAGTCGGGATTGAACTCGGATCCCTGGCAGGTAAGGCAGTGCCTCTACCGCTGCGCCACCGTGCCGAGATGTGAGGGAGCAAGATCCCTCTGCCCCGCGGACGAAACCCATAATCTTTTCCAAGGGTGAGGCCTGGGTGAGTATTGTGTAATTCTCAGCCCTGTCCAGAGTGAGGTCTGCATCAAGCAAAAATTCATCTCGCACCTTGTCATTGAGAATACCAAATGCCAGTCTGTCACGATTGAGACTATCACGCAAGTTTTCGAACTTGCATCGGCTAGCGATGTGCTTTAAAGAACTGATATAGGCTTCGGCTGGCTCACCTTGCCTTTGTCTGGCTGTGCACAAAAAAATCTGTGGCTCTCCATTACGAGATTGGTGCGTCACTCACACAGTTGTCTGAACTTGTTCAGTAGGCAGACAGGATGGCCTATAGATTCCGCAGGGACACCCGCGGGATTAACCTGAGCTGGAGCGTAGTGGAATGGCTTCCGTACCAGCCAAATTGAGGAAAATTGATGCACGAATATCTGGCGCCCCAGCATGATGTGCTGCACGGATCTATACGGGGACGTACTCTTCGAAGATGCGCCAACCCCATGCGCGGGGTTGGAACGACCCGGAGCGGGGCCGAGCATCGCCCGGCGCGGCTTTAATGGCTGCGGGACATTCCAGCGCCCGCCGGGGGCTCCAACTTTGTGACTTTGGGCCTGGAGCGGGGCCGTACATCGCCCGGCGCGGCCTCAATGGACATGGGACTTAACACCGCCCGCCTGGGGCTTCGACATCGGGAGAGAGATGGTGCGGGGGAGAGAGAAGAACTTTGCCTTCCATCACAGTGAGGAGGAGATCCACTGTGATGGATGTTTGTGTGAATTTAATTGTTTGCGTGTTTTTTTAATGAATTGTTCTGTTTGTTTGTTTGTATGGCTTGTAGAAACGGAGTTTCGTTCGAGCCTCTCTGAGGTTCGAATGACAAGTAATAAAATCAAATCAACGCTCAGTGAGGTCGCTATCAAACACAAGCGGGTCAGGCTTACGAAACGTAGCGAAATAACACATAGAATGAAAAAAACAAACTGGAACCAAACTCAGCGAATAAGGGGTCCATGTTCTGACAACATGTTGTGTAATGAGACCCATACACAGGAGTAACAACTGTATTGTAACACAAGCGGGGGAAACATTACATGTTATATTCTCTGTAGTCATCATCAAGTCTGACATTGAGATAATGAAGTCCCGTTATCAGTAGTCCGGCGTAGGGATGAAGATCTGGACTGGACTATATGTGGAATGTGCAGCATGCATAATGTGTGTGGTGATAGATAAAGTAAAAGGTAGGCTAATATAGTTAATCTACTGTGAGCACAGGCCTCTTGGAACCATCACGTGGCATAACCGATTTGTGGCCCCAAGCCTTAACTCTGGGTGTAAGACGTGATCTCTAATGGTTGCGTTGAGAAGTGATGGCCGAACAAAATACCGGAACCGGAAACGAAATCAGTTCTGGACACCACACGAGGAAAAGGGCCACCACCTTCCCCACATTCTGCCTGTTGATAAATCATGAGATGGACTGAGTCCCTTGCTCAGAGAAAGGGAATCGAGAACCAGAGGACATAGGTTTAAGGTGAGGGGTGAAAGATTTAATAGGAACCTGATGGGTATCTTTTTCACACAAAGGGTGGTGGGTGCAGGATCGAGCTGCCGGAGCAGGTAGTTGAGACAGGTACTATCATGACGTTTAAGAATCATTTGGGCAGGTACATGGATAGAACAGGGATATGGGCAAAACGCAAGCAGGTAAGACTGGTGTTGATGTGACATTAAGTTCAAGTTACATTTCTTGTTACATGCACCAATTGGTACAGTGAGATTTGAGTTACCATACAGCCATATGAAAAAAACACACACAATACTCGAAAGAATTTAACATAAACATCCCCACACAGCAGAATCAACGTTTTACGCTATGAGGAAAGGCAATAAAGTTCAGTCACCTTCCTCCTTTGTTCACCCATGGTCGGGGCCTTCGGCCCGATGTTCAGGCCCTCTCGCCGGGATGATCGGAACTCCGGCGTCTAAATGGAAGAACACACTCGCGGCTTGGACTTTCCGAATCGGTCGGTTCCTACCGGAGACCGCGGCTCCCGTAGTCCACAGGCCGATCGGTATGGGCTGAAGGGCCTGTTTCTGCAATGTATTACTCTATGACTCTGAATGAATGAATAAGTGTATTGGCCAAGCATGTACACATACAAGGAATTTGCCTTGGTGCTCCGCTCGCAAGTAACAACACGACATACAGTAACAATTACGAATGACACGTAAAACATTAAACATTAATAATAAAACATTACAGTTTAAACATGACTGTAAGTGTAATAATTGAGCACTCTGGCAGTAATTAGCTTGACCTCAAATAACCTTCAACTTATGATGCATTCAATCTGCCTCTCACATCCTACTGATTTGTCAGCCGCTAAGCTGGGAAATGTTAGCGGCAGTCAGATATTGCTATCATGGATGTAACAAATGATTGATTCTGAAACTGCTGCCTTGTCCGATTCAAAAAGATATTAAAGTAATGGAGAGGTTTCAGAGAAAAACAATAAAGACAATCCCAGGTGTTAGATCATTAAGCCAGGAAGACAGGTTGAGAAAGTTAAATCTATTCCCATTGGAAAAGAGATTAAGGGAGATAAGGTTAGTTTCAAAGAAAAATAGTAGAGTAATGATAAATTGGATTTAGTTGGTAAAAGTAAGAAAGAAGATCAGCAGGACATGGGGATAAAATAAAGAAGCCACACACGAAACAATGAGATGGAAAGCATACATTAAAGAATCCTTAGTTTCAGGAAAGATATTGGTGCTCTTGAATTAATTAACGGATTCAAGGGATACGGGGAGAAAGCAGGAACGGGGTGCTGATTTTGGATGCAACTGGATACTGGACTTCCTGATTAACAGACCCCAGTCTGTTAGGTCAGACAACCACTCCTCTTCAAACCTCACCCTGAACACCGGCGTTCCACAGGGCTGTTTACTGAGCCCCCTCCTCTACTCCCTCTTCACCTATGACTGCGCACCTGTACATGGTTCTAACACCATCATCAAGTATGCAGATGATACAACGGTGATTGGCCTCATCAGCGACAACGATGAGTCGGCCTATAGGGAGGAGGTCCAGCTCCTAGCAGCATGGTGCGCTGACAACAACCTGGCCCTTAACACCAAGAAGACCAAGGAGCTCATTGTGGACTATAGAAGGTCCAGGGGCAGCACGCACACCCCTTTTTTTAAAATTTCAAAATATACTTTATTTGAATGATAAATATATACAATACGTTCACCTTGCGGAAAATCCATCCGACATTTTCGGAGGCTGTACAATAGATCAATCCAGTTTAGACATTTCTTTTCCCCAAGTTTCCACAAATCAGTCCCCCACTCGTGCCACAATGGCGTGGGATACCTTCCCTTAAATTGAGGGGCGTCTCCACCATACCGTACCCCCCATGTCCAGCAGCGGAAGGACCTTAGACTGTGGCCCTCCCCCACCGAGCCTTGGCGTTGGCTGCACCGAGCTTCAGTGCGTCCCTCAGCACGTACTCCTGCAGTCTGCAGCGGGCCAGTCGGCAACATTCCCTGACGGACATCTCGCTCTGCTGGGTGGTGAACAATGCTCGGGCAGACCAAAGGGCGTCTTTTACCGAGTTGATGACCCTCCAGCAGCACGCGATGTCAGCCGCTGAATGTGTCCCTGGGAACAGTCCGTAAATCACCGAGTCCTCTGTGACGGAGCTGTTCGGGATAAAGCGTACCAGGGACCCTTGCATTTTTCTCCAGACTCTTTTAGCAAACCCACACTCTGTAAAGAGGTGGGCAACCGTCTCCTCGCCATAGCAGCCGTCCCGAGGGCAGCGTGCGCTGGTAGTGAGGTTCCGACGGTGCAGGAAGGATCTGACTGGGAGGGCTCCCCTCACCGCCAGCCAAGCCAGGTCTTGGTGCTTGTTGGTGAGTTCTGGCGATGAGGCATTTTGCCAGACAAGCTGGGCAGTCTGCTCAGGGAACCACGCCACCGGGTCCATAGAGTCCTTTCCCTGCAGTGCCTGCAGGACATTCTGTGCTGACCACTGCCCAATGGACATGTGGTCAAAGGTGTTGGTCCGGAAGAACCCTTCCACCGACGACAGATGGGGCGGCAATGTCCAGCTGACTGGCACATTGCGTGGCACCTGCGCCAGGCCCATCCTTCTCAACACCGGGGACAGGTAGAACCTCAGCAGGTAGTGACACTTGGTGCCCACGTGCCTTGGCTCTACACTCTGCCTGATGCAGCCACACACGAAGGTGGCCATCAGAATGAGGGCGACGTTGGGCACGCTTTTACCCCCGTTGTCCGCACACCCCCATCCATAATAACGGGACGGAGGTGGAGCATGTTTCCAGTTTCAGGTTTCTGGGGGTCAACATCTCTGATGACCTCTCTTGGACCCACAATACCTCTACACTGGTCACGAAGGCTCACCAGCGTCTCTTCTTCCTGAGGAGACAAAAGAAGGTCCATCTGTCTCCTCAGATTCTGGTGAACTTCTACCGCTGCACCATCGAGAGCATCCTTACCAACTGTATCACAGTATGGTATGGCAACTGCTCTGTCTCCGACCGGAAAGCACTGCAGAGGGTGGTGAAAACTGCCCAACGCATCACCGGTTCCTCACTCCCCTCCATTGAGTCTGTCCAGAGCAAGCGATGTCTGCGACGGGCGCGCAGCATCGTCAAGGACTGCTCTCACCCCAGCCACGGACTGTTTACCCTCCTCCCATCCGGGAGGCGCTACAGGTCCCTCCGTTGCCGGACCAGCAGGTTCAGGAACAGCTTCTTCCCTGCGGCTGTTACACAACTTAACTCTGCACCTCGGTGATTGCCAGTCCCCCCCCGGACACTCCTTCCCCCAGTATAATTGCACTACTGATACTGTTTGTACATATATATATTTTTTTACCGTTCATTATTCTAAGTTCGCTCTTCTGGGGAGATGCTAACTGCATTTCGTTGTCTCTGTACTGTACACTGCACAATGACAATTAAAGATTGAATTGAAAAAAAAAAATGGAATGATCAGCCATGATCATATTGAATGGCGGTGCTGGCTCGAAGGGTTCCTTGTTTCTATGTTTCTAAACCAGAACACCCGGGGAAAACCCGCCTAGTCACAGGAAGAAAGTGCAAACTCCACACAGAATGGAACCCGGGTCCCTAGCACTGTGAGGCAGCCGCACTACCCACACCCCACCATTGGCCCGTGCTACTGTACCTCTGACCACTCTCCATCAGTCCCTGAGCCTTCAGGACACTCCGCACCTTCCAGTGTGTCCTTATCCTGTATCAGTTCACTGTGGACGACTCGGTTGTAATCAAGTATTGTCTTTCCGCTGACTGGTTAGCACGCAACGGAAGCTTTTCACTGAACCTCGGTACACGTGACAATAAACTAAACTAAACTAATCTGAAGAGTGAATGTGAGTGAGTGTGTGTACGCTCGCGGGAGTGTGCATGTGCGCGGGTGTGTGTGTGCTTGCATGTGCATGTGCATGTGTGCATGCATGGGTGTATGCATGTGCGTGTTTGCATGCGGGTGTGTGTGTGTGTGTGTGTGTGTGTGTGTGTGTGCGTGTGTGTGTGTGTGTGTGTGTGTGTGTGTGTGTGCTTGCATGTGCATGTGCATGTGTGCATGCGTGGGTGTATGCATGTGCGTGTTTGCATGCGGGTGTGTGTGTGTGTGTGTGTGTGTGTGTGTGTGTGTGTGTGTGTGTGTGTGTGTGTGTGTGTGTGTGTGTGTGTGTGTGTGAGAATCGTGAATCGTTCCTGAGGGCTGCACGGTGGCGCAGCGGTAGAGTTGCTGCCTTATTGCACCAGAGGCCCGGGTTCGATCCTGACTGTGGGTGCTGTCTGTGCGGAGTTGGTATGTTCTCCCTCTGGCCGCATGGGATTTCTCCGGGTGCTCCGGTTTCCTCCCACATTCCAAAGACGTACAGGTCAATTGGCTTTGAGTAAGGTTGTATGTGGGTGTACCTGCCTATGTGTGAAGAATTTGTACTAAATGTAATGGGCTCTGTTTTAGCACCTCTAGGCACGATTAAATGCGGTAATTAACCGTAAAATTGCTGACTAAATGCAGACACTTAAAAAGCCACATCTTATTAGCACAGCACTCAGCACATGTTGACACCCTTCTTAAAAATACATCTCTGGAGATTTTCTGGAACTGCTCCCAATATCCAGTTGCAACGTTCAACTTTTCCAAAGGAGATATTCCCAACTTTCCCAATGTTCCCAACATAGCATTTGTGATAAGTAGATAAAATATCAGATTTATATATACAATTGCCAAACATTATTTAGATTTAGCATAATGGCGGTGCTGGCAGACCCACTGCCTTACAGTGCCAGAGACCCGGGTTCGATCCTGACCTTGGGTGCTATCTGAGTGGAGTTTGCATGTTCTCCCCCTGACTGCGTGGGTTTCCTCCGGGTGCTCCAGTGCGCTCCCACATCCCAAAGACGTGCAGTTTGTAGGTTCATTTGCCTTTGTAAATTGTCCCCTGGTGTGTAGGTGAGTGGATGAGAAAGTGTGATAACACGGAACTAGTGTGAACAGGTGATCGATGGGTGGTGTGGACTTAGTGGGCCGAAGGGCCTGTTTCTATGCTGTATCTCCAAACTTCAAATTATCAGAAGATTCTCCTGGATATCACACTCAAGGAAAAAATCTGAATATTACCAATTAATCACAAATAGTGCAGCTGCTGCTGCTGCTAAATTAGATTAATCAGCAATAGAGTTAATTATTATAGTTTTTTGACAGAATTGATTTTGTTATGATATTTTTTATTCCATAAATGATCCCTTTTTCATACTTCATTGGGAAAGGTTATGGGATCCATTTTGTAAGTTACTGGAATAGCATCCAAATACCTAGACTGTTGATTCAAATCCCACCTTCCCAGCCAGACTTCTAACAAGCTTTATTCTTCTGAGGTAAATTCGGGGCAGATAATATAGGATTAGCACCCGAGTCATCCTACTAGTGTCACCGTTCATATCCCTTCATTATCACCTCTTCCACAGCCAACAATGGACCATTGTGGGCTCCACCTTTCCTCAGGCATCAGTGCCACCTCTGATTTGTTCTGTACCATTTTATACCTCTAGTTCACATTTATCGTCACATGCACCAATTGGTACAGTGAAATTTAAGTTACCATACAGCCATACAAAGAAAAAGAGCACAATGCACAATAGAGTTTAACATAAACGTCCACCACAACAGAATCAACGTTTCTCACTGTGATGGAAGACAATAAAGTTTCCGTCACGCTTCCTCTTTGCTCACCCGTGGTCCGGGGCCTTTCCCGAGAGGTTTCCCACTCCCCTGACTCTCAGTCTCGACCTGAAACATCACCTCTTCCTTTTCTCCAGAGATGCTGCCTGACTCGCTGAGTTACTCCGGTATTTTGTGCCTATCTTCGGTGTAAACTATCATCTGCAGTTCCTTCCAATGCAGATAATAAGTGCCAGCTCATGCATATTCCATGAATGAACAAATACAATGTACTGCACAAATAAAAATCAACGTGTCAATCCTCATTTAGTCACTTGGCACGCTATTGCATATTGTTTGTAACAGTTCAGATCAAAACCGTGTGCAGTCTTACTAGGGGGAAAAAAGCCATAATTAACTCGCGCTAAGATCTTTGCCAGATTGTGCACCAGCAATGTGCAGAGACTTGTTATTAATTCACACCAAGCCACATGGCAGCACATTTGGAAATGATTTAACATTTCCTCTCAAAAGGGAAGTAAAAAATTACACAACAGTTTAATGCCTTTTTATAGTTACAATGGTCTTTGGATTACCATCTGGAAACCAACAGACAGCTGCGGACCATATAACCGGCAGACTTTATTTAGTAGTTTGTTTATTGATTTGATCGTGTCTCTACTTGGATGAGTTATTATAACGTGGAACAGGTTAAGGGCCTGCAGATGAGGCCCAAGTGGGACTGGCCCTTTAGCATTCTTCTTCTTTCGTGTGGCGTGCTCAGCCTAAAGTTGTTGGGCAACTTGTTCCATTTGATCTTCCGTTTGTGCAGGTCGAGTTGATTGCATTAGTCGAAACAGGGCGGACCACGTGAAGGTTGCAATCTTCCACCCCTCCATTTAGCATTCAAATCTGGGGACTAAAGGAACTGCAGATGCTGGTTTACAAGCAAGGACACGAAGTGCTGGAGTAACAACTCAATCTTGAAGACCCAAAACGTCACCTATCCATGTTCTCCAGAGAAGCTATCTGACCCGTTTAGTTGCTCCAGCACTTTGTGTCTTCTTTTTAGCAATCAAAACTGCCGCAGGGAGATCAGAGAGATCAGGTGGCAGGGAGGCACAGCGGTAGAGTTGCTGCCTTACAGCGTCAGAGACCCGGTTTCAATCCTGACTATGCATGCTGTCTGTATGGAGTCTGGACATTCTCCCCGTGATCGCATGGGTTTTCTCCAAGAACTTTGGTTTCCTCCTCACACTCCAAAGATGTCCAGGTTTGTAGGCTAATTAAATTGGTATATACGTAAAAATAGTGTAGGATAGTGTTAATGTGCGGGGCTCGTTGGTCAGTGCGGACTTGGTGGGCCGAAGGGCCTGTTTCTGCATTGTATCTCTAAACTGAACTAAACTATTTGGCTCAGTATAAATATACAATCACAATAGAAACATGGATGGCTTGACTAAAGTTGAATCCCAATCTGAAATGGCTCCTATCCATTTCCTCCACAGATGAAAATAGATAATAGGTGCAGGAGTAGGCCATTCACTGTGATCATGGCTGATCATCCACAATCAGTACCCCGTTCTTGCCTTCTCCCCATATTCCTTGATTCCACTATCTTTAAGAGCTCTATCTAACTCTCTCTTGAAAGCATCCAGAGAATCGGCCTCCACCGCCCTCTGAGGCAGAGAATTCCACAGACTCACAACTCTCTCTGTGAAAACATTTTTCCTCATCTCCGTTTGAAATGGCCTAACCCTTATTCTTAAACTGTGGCCCCTGGTTCTGGACTCCCCCAACATCGGGAACATGTTTCCTGCCTCACGCGTGTCCAAACCTTTAATAATCTTAGATGTTTCAATAAGATCTGCTCTCACCCTTCTAAATTCCAGAGTATACAAGTCCAGTCACTCCATTCCTTCAAAGTATGACAGTCCCGCCATCACGGGAATTAACCTCATGAACCTACGCTGCACTCCCTCAATAACAAGAATGTCCTTTCTCAAATTTGGAGATCAAAATTGCACACAATACTCCAGGTGTGGTGTCACCAGGGCCCTGTACAACTGCAGAAGGACCTCTTTGCTCCTATATTCATCTCCTCGTGTTATGAAGGCCAACATGCCATTAGCTTTCTTCACTGCCTGCTGTACTTGCATGCTTACTTTCAGTGACTGATGAACAAGGACCCCCAGATCCTGTTGTACTTCCCCTTTTCCTAACTGACACCATTCAGATAATAATCTGCCTTCCTGTTTTTGCCACAAAAGTGGATAATCTCACATTTATCCACATTAAACTGCATCTGCCCATTTACCTAACCTGTCCAAGACACCCTGCATCCTCATAGCATCCTCCTCACAGTTCACACTGCCACCCAGCTTTGTGTCATCTGCAAATTTGCTAATATTACTTTGAATCCCTTCATCTAAATCATTAATGTATATTGTAAACAGCTGCTGTCCCAGCACCGAGCCTTGCGGTACCCCACCTGTCACTGCCGTTAATCCCCACTCTTTTTTCCGGTCTGCCAACCAATTTTCTATCCATGTCAATACCCTACCCCCAAAACCATGTGCTCTAATTTTGCCCACTTATCTCCTATGTCAAAGACCTTATCAAAGGCTTTCTGAAAGTCCAAGTACACTACATCCACTGGCTCTCCCTTGTCCATTTTCCTAGTTACATCCTCAAAAAATTCCAGAAGATGAGAAGCATGATTTCCCCTTCGTAAATCCATGCTGACATGGACCGATCCTGTTACTGCTATCCAAATGTGTCGCTATTTCATCTTTTACAATTGACTCCAGCATCTTCCCCACCACCAATGTCAGGCTAACTGGTCTATAATTCCCTGTTTTCTCTCTCCCTCCTTTCTTAAAAAGTGGGGTAACATTAGCTACCCTCCAATCCACAGGACCTGATCCTGAATCTATAGAACATTGGAAAATGATCACCAATGCGTCCACAATTTCTCCTCCTTAAAGCCACCTCCTTAAGTACCCTGGGATGCAGACCAACAGGCCCTGGGGATTTTTCAGCCTTCAGTCCACCCAACACCATTTCCTGCCTGTGAATTTCCTTCAGTTCCTCCGTCACCCTAGGCCCTCTGGCCACTAGTACACACGTACCATAATTAAACCATGACTTTTCAGCAGAACAACATTTTGAAGAGATTAGTAAGTGTTCATATTGTAAGCAAACTCGTTGCAAATGAGAAGTTACATCATAAGAAAGACCAAGGTCCAGACATGTTCAAATAAATGCTTCAGAAATTAATGTCAGAACATCAATATAATTTTGCCAGCTAAAATCAGTGGTGATTCAAAACTGTCAAAATGAACTTTACGCATCCTTAACGGTTTTCTTTTCTTTTTACACCACTTAAATGAAAAGTTTAATCAGATTTCAGTATGCTATAATGAATATTTTCAATATTTTAATGTTTAGTTTAGTTTACCGAGGTACAGTGAAAAGCTTTTGTTGCGTGCAAACCAGGCAGCAGACAAGCAATTCTTGATTACAATCGAGCCATTTACAGTGTTTAGATACATGATAAGGGAATAACGTTTAGTGCAAGGAAAATCCAGCAAGGTCCGATCAAGGATAGTCCGAGGGTCACCAAAGAGGTAGATAGTAGTTCAGCACTGCTCTCTGGTTGTGGTACGATATGATACGATACGATAGAACTTTATTTATCCCAGGAGGGAAATTGATCTGCCAACAGTCATAATAAACAAAAAATACATGAAACTTGTAATTAAAGTGACGAGTGGAAAGGATTGGGGATGTGCTAAGATTTGGGGGAGAGGGAGGGGGGGGGAGGGGGGAGGTGGCGAGGGGGGAGGTGGCGAGGAGGAGGAGGGGGCGGGAATCAGTCTCAGTCTACGATAGAAGGGGGAGGATTTGTAAAGTTTGATAGCCACAGGGAAGACTATCTCTGTCCTGCATCTTGGATGGCAGCTGGGAAAGAACTGATAGCAGCTGAGATGAACTGTCCCAGAATCTGGAGGTGTGCATTTTCACACTTCTGTACATTTTGCCTGATGGGAAAGGGGAGGAGAAGGAGTGGCCGGGGTGCGGCTCGTCCTTACAACTTTTATATATTTTGTTGTCAGATTTTATAACAATTTAATTTTACAGATAAATTCTATTTGATTTGCTTTTTGTATAATTATTCATTGCAAATTAAAGATAAAACTATTTCTAATTGGATCACATGGAAATGCGAAAGCTTCTTTCTGCTGATTTATTGCATCTACATAATTCTAAATGTTGCTGACAGCATCTTCTTTCAACTAGGCCATTAAATCTCAGCATAATTCTCATTTTCTTTTTATTCATTTGACACCTCCACCAAAACCAATAACTCAGGTTTAAAAACTGTTGGTTGATTTATCCACAGTCTTACAAAACTCTCTTGATTTAAGAATTATTCCTTTAGATTGGAAATTTTCAAATGGAACTTCATTATTTAAGAAGGAACGGAGAGGCGATAAGGAATTTGTTGTCCTATCAGTTGTGATATCGTCTGTGTTGGAAGATATTTGAATCTTAATTAAAGTCTTTTAGAGAATTCCTTTGAAAAGGTCAATCAAATTTCTCAAATTTAGATTATAATCTCCTTTCAACTTAACTGTTGATGCCCTGGTAATATTCCAGTGAATCTATGATACACACTATGGGCAGCTCCGTGGCATAGCTGGTCGAGTTGCTGCCTCACAGCCATATAGGCCCAGGTTCGAACCTGACCCGGACGCTTTCCGTGTGGAGTTTGCACGTCCCCCCCTGTAATCGCTGTAAAGGTTTCCTCTGGCTGCTTTGGTTTCCCTCCCACATCCCAAAGGCATGTGGATTTGTTGGTGACTTGCCCTGTGGTGTGTATGGAGTGGATGAGTAAGTGGGATAACATAGAATTAGTGTGAACGGGTGATTGATGGTCAGTGTGGACTCGGTGGGCTGAAGGGCCTGTTTCCATTCTGTAACTCACAACTAAACCAAACAAAACCTTCCACGTTTGATAAATATTGAAGTAAATACTACACAACACTAAACTGAACAATGAACCATGAAGTGTCTTTAGTTCACTGAGAACTTTTTTTGCGAGTGATTGAGATCTTTGAATTTTTGTTTATCAGATATTATCTTTGTGTATTGTGTTCACGGGCCTGTTATGCTGCTGTAAGTATGAATGTCATTGTTCTGTTTGCTGTTCCATGTGACAATTAAAGAAAGACACTTGACCATGACTCTTGATAGAAGTGTATTCAAAGGTGTACGCATTAGATCTTTTATATCTAGGAAATGGAGTATTCTAAAAATCTCAAGGACTTGCACAGGAGGGGAACTGGAGGTAGAAAAAGGCCAGAATAAATCAGAGCCGGCAACAGATGACCAAGGAAGGGTGGTGCTCGTTGTCCGCTGGGGAAGAGGTGATAACGAAGGGACACCGAGATGCGAATGATGGAACTAGTAGGACGACTAGGGCGGGGAGGGTACCAGTGATATACTTGTGTATCCTTCTTCACACTGAGGAGGGAAGTTTAGGTTTAGGTTGAAGATAGATGCAAAATGCTGGAGTAACTCGGAGAGACAGGCAGCATCTCTGGAGAGAAAGACGTTTCGGATTGAGACCCTTCTTCAGACTGATGTCAGCGGAGTGGGCGGTATAGAGATAACATGTAGTCCGAGACAGTAAGACTAGTGGGGGATAGACAAAAATGCTGGAGAAACTCAGCGGGTGCAGCAGCATCTATGGATCGAAGGAAATAGGCAACGGTTCGGCCCGAGACGGTGCGTATTTCCTTCGCTCCATAGATGCTGCTGCACCCGACTGAGTTTCTCCAGCAGTTTTGTCTACCTTCGATTTTCCAGCATCTGCAGTTCCGACTTAAACAGACTAGTGGAAGAACTGGGAAGGGGGACGGGATGGAGAGAGAGGGAAGGCAAGAGCTTCTGGCAGGGGATGGGGTTAGTGATTCCGACTTATGTACAATATGACTTACGTAAGAGTTCACGGAACAAAACCCTTACGTAAGTCAGGGAGTGCCTGTACACACAAATTATTTATTTCCAAGCATTTCCCACAAATAAAGTTGCGGTCACGGTGGCGCAGCGGTAGAGTTGCTGCCTTACAGCCAATGCAGCGCCGGGGACCCGGGTTCGATCCCGACTACGGGCGCTGTCTGTACGGAGTTTGTATGTTCTCCCCGTGACCGCGCGGGTTTTCTCCGAGATCTTCGGTTTCCTCCCACATCTCAAAGACGTACAGGTTTGTAGGTTAATTGGCTTTGTGAATGTAAAAATTGTCCCTAGTGTGTGTGTAGGATAGTGTTAATGTGCGGGGATCACTGGTGGGCCGAAGGGCCTGTTTCCGCGCTGTATCTCTAAATTAAACTAAATACACAAGCATCTTTTTGGAAGTCGTTGTTGGAATAGTTCGCTTGGGCAGCTTACAACCCAGCAATAACCTAGCAGTTTCCCTCTCCCCTGGCTGTCAGTCTGAAGAAGGGTCTCGACCCAAAACGTCACCCGTTCCTTCTCTCCAGAGATGTTACCTGCCCCGCTGAGTTACTCTTGCATTTTGTGTCTATCCAGCCTATGAACGTTGATTTTTCTAATTTCAAGTCACTCCTGCACTTTTGCCACCCTCCCCCCCCCCCCCACCCCCTCACTCCCACCCTCCCTCCCTCCCCCACCCTAGTCGTTTTTACCAGTACCACTGTTAGCATCCCTGTCATTAGTACATCTTTCCCAGCCAATAATGGGCCATTATGGACTCCACCCTTCCTGAGGTCATCTGTTGCTGACCCAGTTTTGTTCTGACCTTCTCTGTCAGTCTGAAGAAAGGTTCCGACCCGAAACGTCACCCATCTCTCCTCCAGATGTACCGCCTGGCCTGCTGAGTTACTCCAGCACTTTGTATCTATTTTTGGAACACTTGCTTGGTTTATGTAAAGGGATGGCAATGAAACGTTTGAACCAGGGTGGAAGGATGATGATTATTGCACTTATTCGGCTTACGATTTTGTAATAATTGATATGTAAAGAGCAACAGTTGTTTAAGAGGAGTTGATACGTATATAATTTTGGTTAAAGTACGCACATTAGACAGTTGCCAAAGTGTGTGATTTTGGAACAGGGAAATGTCAGTAAGTGTAAATAAATGCATTACTCTGCACTGTCCCTGGAGTGCTTGAACTGCCATTTCATTTGTGCATACATCAGCTAAACAGCTTGAATGGTTAGATTGCGTTGACATTTTTTCCGTGAGTCACAATGAACGATTTGATCAAAACGCTTCAACATATGACCCTGGTTCGTTTGAAATTACCATAAATTATCTCAAATGCGTCATAAGCATCAAGCTAAAGAGCCATACTGTGTCTTTACTCAGAATCTGTTTCAACGTGATTCATGTCCTGCCCAGCATATTTCTCATTAATTTTGACATTGAGAAAATATCTTCAAATGACTGAAATATCAGTGCACGTTTTTGGAGACTATTTTTTTTATTACTATGGGCAAGTATTGTACATGTGTCAGACAACTGAATCATCCTACCACAACTAGAGGGCAGGCCTGACCCTCAGACTATCCATGATCGGACTTTGCTGGCTTTACCTTACACTAGATGTTTTTCCCTTATCATCTATCTTTGGGGCGGGAGATTGCAACCTTCACGTGGTCCGCCCTGTTTCGACAAATGCAATCAACCTGGCGTGCAAAATCAAATAAGATCAAATAGAACAAGTTGTCCTACAACTTTAGGCTCTGCATGTCATACGCAAGAAGAAGCTAATCTGTCTACACACTGTAAATGGGTCGATTGTAATCATGTATTGTCTTTCTGCTGACTGGTTAGCACGCAACGAAAGCTTTTCACTGCACCTCAGTACGCGTGACAATAAACCAAACTGAACCGTATTGGGATGTGTTGGGATTGGGAAAGGCATAAAGCCCCGTGATGTTGTCGGCATGAGGCTTGGACCCACATGTACTCCTAAACCTCATTGACATTTGAAGGATGGCTGATCATGCTGTTTTAGAATCAGACAGCTCTGTCTGGTGCTCTCACTGAAAGCAGGGATGATCTTTTAAAGCAAGTTTGCATTCTTTCATAAAAGCAGAATTTGTTAGAAACTCTCAACTTTGGCCACTGCCCATAAGCCTAAGCTAAGCTACGGCACAGTGGCACCGCAGTAGAGTTGCTGCCTTACCGCGCCAGAGAGTTTGAGTTTAGTTTATTGTCACGTGTACCGAGGTACAGTGAAGAGCTTTGGTTGCGTGTTAACCAGTGAGTGGACAGACAATGCATCATTACAATCGAGCCATCCACAGTGTACAGATACATGATAAAGGGCGTAACGTGAACAACGTTTAGTGCTAGATTAAGCCAGTAAGGTCCGATCAAGAATAGTCCCAGGGTCTCCAATGATGTAGGTAATGGTTCAGGACTGCTCTCTCGTTGTTGCTGGGATGGTTCAGTTGCCTGATAACAGCTAGGATGAAACTGTTCCTGAATCTGGAACTGTGCGTTTTCACATTTTTATACCTTTTTGCCAGATGGGAGAGGAGAGAAGAGGGAGTGGCCAGGGTGCGACTCGTTCTTGATTACGCTGGTGCCTTGCCGAGGCAGCGTGAGGTGTACATGGAGTTAATGGGAGGGATGTCCGTTTGAGTGATGGTCTGGGCTGCGTGCACAATTCTCTGCAATTTCTTGCGGTCTTGGATGGAGCTGTTCACAAACCTTGCTCTACGATGCATCTGTAGGTTGGTGAGGGGACATGTCGAACTTCCTGAGCCTTCTGAGGAAGTAGAGTAATTGGTATGCTTTCTTGTCCAATCCTGACTACAGGTGTTGTCAGTACGGAATATGTACGTTCTTCCTGCGACCACGTGGGTTTTCTCCGGGTGCTACAGTTTCCTTGCGCACTCCAAATACACGCAGGTTTCTAGGTTAATTGCCACCTGTAAATTTCCCTCAGTGTGTAGGATAAAACTATTGTACGGGTGATCGCTGGTCAGCATGGACTCGTTGGACGAAGGGCCTGTTTCCATGCTATATCTTTAGACTTTAGAGATATAGCGTGGAAACAGACCCTTCAGCCCACCAAGCCCACGCCGACCAGCTATCACCCTATAGACTAACACTATCATACACACTAGAGCTAATTTACAATTTTACCAAAGCCAATTAACCTACAATTGTGGGAGGAACCCAGGGAAAACCCACGCAGTCTCTGAGAGAACAGTCTTTTACACAGAGGGTGGTGGGTGCCTGGAACGCATTGCCAGGGGTGGTGGTGAAGGCAGATACGATAGTGGTGTTTAAGAGGCTTTTGGATAGGCACAAGGATATGGAGGTAATAGAGGGATATGGATCATGTGCAGACAGATGATATCAGTTCAGCTATGCATCATGTTTGGCAGAAACATTGTGCAAACGAGTGTGTTAACACACTGATGATGAGCACTTGATGGCACTGGGCCTCGACTCGCTGAAGTTTAGAAGGATGAGGGGGGACCTCATTGAAACTTACCGAATAGTGAAAGGCTTGGATGGAGTGGATGTGGAGAGGATGTTTCCACTCGTGGGAGAGTCTAGGACCAGAGGTCACCGCCTCAGAATTAAAGGACGTTTCATTCGGGAGGAGAAGCGGAGGAATTTCTTTAGTCAGAGGGTGGTGAATCTGTGGAATTCATTGCCACAGAAGGCTGTGGAGGCCAAGTCAATGGATATTTTTAAGGCAGACATAGATAGATGAGTATGGGTGTCAGGGGTTATGGGGAGATGGCAGAAGAATAGGGTTGAGAGGGAAAGATAGATCAGCCACGATTGAGTGGAAGAGTAGACTTGATGGGCCAAATGTCCCAATTCTGCACCTATCACTTATGGACTTATGAAGGGCCCACCTGTGTGATGTACTGTTCTATGTTTTATGCCGTCGTTGCCTGCTGTTCCATGTTATTGGGAAATGAGCCTGCAAACAGAACGTTGGAGGTTATAATGAGGGAAGCGACAGCAAAGAGTCTGACGGGAGCCATGGAAACCAATTTCTCTGTGGCAGGATCATACAAACAACAATGAAATAAATGATCGGATAAACTCTTTCAAATCCTGCGCATTCTCATACGGTAAAAGACAAATCAATATAATGATTTTGTTTTCTGTAATGTTCCACACATTGCAAATGGACTCTTATACTTTGCTTCAGATAATCCATTTGGGTTTTATTTAGCTTATTATTGTCACGTGTACCGAGGTAATAGTGAAAAGCGTTTTGCTGCGTTACCTAGTCAGTGAAAAGACTATGCACGATTACAATCAAGTTGACCACAGATAAAGGTTAAAGTGGTATAGTGTTTACTGCAAGGTGAAGTGCAATAAGGTCCAATTAAAGTCTGATTCCTTAAAATAACCTTTTTTAAAAGAATTTATTATCAGATGGTAAAAAGGGTTTGCTGGACAAACACAACAAAACAAAACTGGGAAACTGGCAGGAGAAAGACTTTTACAAGTTTCCCCCCAAAAATGGAGATACACAGAGATCAAAAGTCTCTAAACGTATACTTAGTGTATCCTTTGGGCTTGAACATTGAATTTTCTCAATTCTGTTAACCCTTGCTGTCTCCTCCCCTTCCCACCTCTCCCTCAGCCCTCGGGCCCTGGCATTCCCTCTGTCTCTATCTCCCTCCCCCACCGTAGTCGCACTAGCTTCTCATTTTCACACCACAAACAGCTTACAATGGCTTGTTCCCTTTATCATCGATACTTTTTTGCATATCTTTCATTCATTGTTCTTTATCTCTCCACATCACCGTCTCTATCTCTTGTTTCCCTGATCCCTGACCAGTCTGAAGAAGGGTCTCGACCCAAAACGTCGCCTATCTCCTTCGCTCCTTAGATGCTGCTGCACCCGCTGAGTTTCTCCAGCTTTTTGTGTAACCCTCGATTCTCCAGCATCTGCAGTTCCTTCTTTAACACTTAGTTTAGGTTAGTTCAGTTTAGTTTGGAGATGCAGCGTGGAAACAGGCCCTTCGGCCCACCGAGTCCGCGCCGACCAGCGATCCCCGCACACTAACACTGTCCTGCACACACTAGGGACAATTTACAATTTACTTAACTACAAACCTGTAGTAGGGAACCAGAGCACCCAGTGAAAACCCACGCAGTTCACGGGAAGAACGTACAAATTCCGTACAGACAGCAGCCGTAGTCAGGATCGAACCCATGCCTCTGGCGCTGTAAGGCAGTAACTCTACCGTTGAGTCGCCTACTTGAGAGCATTAAAAATTAAAATATACTATATCTCTGTAGGAGGCACTGGGAAAAGTGAAAAAAAAAAACGTTTTTCTTTCTTTAAGTTGAAAATTGTGGTACTCAGTCGTCGAATGACAAGTTTGTTCCAGCAATGATGGGGTCACCGTGTATGCATGACAACTCCAGTCAAAATACTGTGTCTTTCATCAGTGTGGCCACCTTTTAGAGTCTGAAAGATTACCTTTCAAAATCATCAAAGAGAAATAAAAGCTATTTCACTTTCGCCAGCACCTCCTACACAGTTTTACTATCTTTTAACTTTAATATCCTTCAATTAGGCTTTTGATCGTTACTTACAGAATATCCATTTTTGGAAACTTTTCAAAGTGTTTCACCGAGCAGATTAAGGGTGGTTATAGATTAGAGTATTGCACCATTGATGCTGGATTTGATTTGTAATGTTTGGTCATTGCTGTATTCAATGATTGTTAACCATATAACCATATAACCATATAACAATTACAGCACGGAGACAGGCCCTCTCGGCCCTTCCAGTCCGTGCCGACCATTTGTTTTCCCCTAGTCCCATCTACCTGCTATTGTTGTTGGACTTGATGTAAGGTGTCCAATGATTGCAGTGTACAACGCTCATTGCTAGGCTTGATTTGTTTAATATTACTTTAGTTTAGTTTAGTTTCGAGAAACAGTGCAGAAACAGGCCCTTCAGCCCACTGACCAGCGATCCCCGTACACCAGCACCATCTTACACACACTAGGAACAATGTTACTATTATACCAAGCCAGTTAGCCTACCAAACCGTACGTCTTTGGATTGTGGGAGGAAACCGGATATCCCGGAGAAGGTCACGGGGAGCACGCACTAACCTGTACAGACAGCACCTGGAGTCAGGATCGAACCTGGGTCTCTGGCGCTGTGAGGCAGCAACTCCACCGCTGCGCCTCTGTGCCACCCGTAAAAGTGATACTGTACAAGAGTGGCTCTGTAGCTTTTACACAAGGCCCTGTCTTATATTGCCTCAATCACTCAATGTTTACATCATTGGTCCAGGAGAAAAATGAAAATGCTCTAAAATGCCTCAATTCGAACATATGCCTCAATATGGGACAACGCGGAAGGGCATTAGTTCTGTGGAATGGTCCACCGTGGTATAAATACATATGATCTAGTTTTATTGAATGGTCCTTATCATTCTGAGAACTAAGGCATTTTTAAGTTCTGAAATCAGCATTGCAAACCATTGGTTTATACCAAAATTTCAAGACCAGATTTCCCACCATTGACTCCATCCACACTTAACACTGCCTCGGAAAAGCAGCCAACATAAATCAAGATTTGTTCCACCTAGGTCCTTCTTCATCCCTTCTTCTCCCGACTCTGACAAGAGAAGTTAGGGATAGAATAAAACTAAAAGAAAAGATGTATAACACAGCAAAGAGTAGCCGGAAGCCAGAGGATTGGGAAACTTTCATAGGACAACAGAAGGAAACAAAACGGGCAATACGGGCTGAAAAGATGAAGTATGAGGGGAAGCTGGCCAGGAATATAAAGAAGGACAGTAAAAGCTTCTTTAGATATGTTAAAGGAAAAAGAGTAGCAAAGTCAAATGTGGGTCCCTTGAAGGCAGACACGGGTGAAATAATTATGGGCAACAAGGAAATGGCAGAAGAGTTGAATAGGTACTTCGGATCTGTCTTCACTAAGGAGGACACAAACAATCTCCCAGATGTACTGGAGGACAGAAGATCTAAGGGGTAGAGGAACTGAAATAAATTTTCATTAGGCGAGAAATAGTATTGGGTAGGCTAATGGGACTGAAGGATGATAAATCCCCTGGGCCTGATGGTCTGCATCCCAGGGTCCTCAGGGAGGTGGCTCTACAAATAGTGGACCCATTGGTGATCATTTTCCAATGTTCAATAGATTCAGGATCAGTTCCGGTGGATTGGAGGATAGCTAATGTTATCCCACTTTTCAAGAAAGGAGCGAGAGAAAAAACGGGGAATTACAGAACAGTTAGCCTGACTTCGGTGGTGGGAAAGATGCTGGAGTCAATTATTAAAGGGGTAATAATGGAGCATTTGGATAGCAGTAAAAGGATTAGCCCAAGTCAACATGGATTTATGAAAGGGAAATCATGCTTGACTAATCTTCTGGAATTTTTTGAGGATGTGACAAGTAAAATGGATGAAGGGGTGCCAGTGGATGTAGTGTATCTAGACTTTCAGAAAGCCTTTGATAAGGTCCTGCACGGGAGACTGGTGACTAAAATTGGAGCACATGGTATTGGGGGTAGGGTGTTGACATGGATAGAAAATTGGTTAGCAGACCGGAAGCAAAGAGTAGGAGTGAATGGGTCCTTTTCAGAATGGCAGGCAATGGCGAGTGGAGTGCCGCAAGGCTCGGTGTTGGGGCCGCACATGTTTACCATATATATTAATGATTTGGAAGAGGGAATTAGGAGCAACACTAGCAGGTTTGTGGACAACACAAACCTGGGTGGCAGTGTGAACTGTGAAGAGGATATTAGGAGGTTGCAGGGGGACCTGGACAGGTTGAGTGAGTGGGCAGATGCGCGGCAAAAACAAGGGGGCAGATTATTATCTCAATGGGGTTAGGTTAGGTAAGGGTGAGGTACAGCGAGATCTGGGTGTCCTTGTACACCAGTCACTGAAAGTTGGCGTGCAGGTACAGCAGGCAGTGAAGAAAGCTAATTTAATGTTGGCCTTCATAACAAGAGGATTTCAGTACAAGAGTAAAGAGGTTCTTCTGCAGTTGTATAGGGCTCTGGTGAGACCACATCTGGAGTATTGTGTACAGTTTTGGTCTCCTAATTTGAGGAAGGACATCCTTGTGATTGAGGCAGTGCAGCGTAGGTTCACGAGATTGATCCCTGGGATGGCGGGACTGTCATATGAGGAAAGATACAAAAGACTAGGCTTGTATTCACTTGAGTTTAGAAGGATGAGGGGGATCTTATAGAAACCTATAAAATTATAAAAGGACTGGACAAGCTAGATGCAGGAAAAATGTTCCCAATGCTGGGTGAGTCCAGAACCAGGGGCCACAGTCTTAGAATAAAGGGGAGGTCATTTAAGACTGAGGTGAGAAAAAACTTTTTTACCCAGAGAGTTGTGAATTTATGGAATTCCCTGCCACAGAGGGCAGTGGAGGCCAAATCACTGGATGGATTTAAGAGAGAGTTGGATAGAGCTTTAAAGGCTAGTGGAGTCAAGGGATATGGGGAAAAGGCAGGCATGGGTTATTGATAGTGGACGATCACAATGAATGGCAGTGCGGGCTTGAAGGGCCGAATGGCCTCCTCCTGCACTTATTTTCTTTTATGTTTCTATGACTCCCGCCCGGCAATGGTACAATAGTTTGTATGCACCACTAGCCTCAGGAACAGCATCTTCCCCTCTGTTATCAGGCTTCTGATCAGTCCTCCATAAGCTAGGGCACTGTCCGATTCACCTCTACCCCATTATGGACTTTGCTGAGAACTACATTCTGCACACTGCATCTACCCGTTTGCTCCATCTATTGTACTTACGTTTGACTTGATTGTGTTTACGTATGGTATATCGGATCTGTTGGGGAAGCTTTTCTCTGTACCGTGACACATGTGACAATAATAAACCTAAACGTTTAGGACATAGCGTTAAGGTGAGAGGGACAGAGTTGAAAGGAGATGTGCGGGGACAGCTTTTTCACACAGAGGGTGGTAAGTAACTGGGACACGCTGCCAGGGGTGGTTGTGGCGGAGGCAGATACAATAGAGGCATTTCAGAGGCCTACATGGACATGCAAGGAATAACCAAATAACTCCTGTGTGGGACATTAGACTCTATCTGTACTGAAGACATGTAGTCCCCAATACATCAACCACATATATTCTCAACTTCATAACAGCCTTACTGACACAGTTAATTAAGGGCAGCATGGATTTTAAAAATAAGGTAAGCTCTGCCCGACAAATTCAGCAATCTATTGAGAAAGAGTACACTGGTATTTTTCTGGCCATTCACTTAGACCTTTGTGTTTCTGATCTACATTGGATCCTGTTGGATTTTTAAATTCTTACCCTGGTTTTAGTGTTTAGTTTTAGTTATACAGCGCAGAAACAGGCCCTTCGGCCCACCGAGTCCACATCGACAAGCAATTGCCCCGTACTCTAGTAGTATCCTACAAACTAGGAAGGATTTACAATCTATATCAAAGCCAATTAACCAACGAACCTTGTGGATTGTGAGAGGAAACTGGAGCGCCCGGGGAAAACCCACGTGGTCATGGGGCGAGCGTACAAACTCCGTACAGACAACACCCCTGGTCAGGATCGAACCAAGGTCTCTGGCGCTGTACTGCTGTGCCACCCTATCTTCTTTGTATACATTCAGGAATTAAACAAGCCCATGAAAAAGTTTTAGTTTCTACTTAAGTACCCAGCACATTAAAATAAATACCTATTTTTCCTGTGCCTGATGAAGCGTCCCAACCTGAAACATCACCTAGCCTTTTTCTCCAGAGATGCTGCCTGATCCACTGAGTGACTCCAGCACCTTGTGCCTATCTCATGTATCGCCCTCTAGTGGTTGATATATCTTCGCTGTTTACAGTAAAGCATTGGTGCAGATTTTGCCTGGCAAAATTGTTGGAATTCAGTATTCATCATGAAGAAAAGAGTTCACAATGATCCAGCAGAATCATTGGAGTGATGTCCCTTTCCTAGATGTAGTATCGGATATAAGGGACGTGGTTGAAAAGTTGTGAATTGTGAAGCCAGAGGAAGGAATGTGGGTGGAGGGGAAGGGGGTAAGAAGTAATGGATGCAGATTCAGGAAGAAAGTGTAAATGGGAGAGAAAGGGGAGGGATTATGGTGCCATTTTCTTTGTGGGTTTTTTATGCTGCAATTATCAATTTAGAACCTTTTAAATTAATGAATCAACTACTCCTTTTATTGTGTAACAGCTATGTTTAAGCAGTATGCAGGATGAAGACACAAGTCAGACACATCTTTGAACACCGGTCAGCAAGGGCGGAACAGTGGCACAGCGGTAGAATTGCTGCCTCACAGCGCCAGAGGCCCGGGTACGATCCTAACTACAGGGTGCTGTCTGTGTGGAGTTTATACGTTCTCCCCATGATCTGCGTGAGATTTCTCCGGGATCTCGGGTTTCCTCACACTCTCCAAAGACGTACAGGTTTGGAGGTTAATTGGGTAAAAAATAAATTGTAAATTGCTCCTGGCGTATGTAGGATAGTGTTAGTGTGTGGGGATCGCTGGTCGGCACAGACTCGGTGGGCCGAAGGGCCTGTTTCTGCGCTGTACCTCTAAACTAATCACTAAACTAAACCTCATTTTGGCGAAGAGCTATACTCAAAACTTCAGTTCCAAAGGGAAAGAAGCTATGATGGTAGAGGACTGACAATATGGCTTATCAAACATTCATGTTTCATACTGAAAGCTGATTAAACGTTATTTGAAAGAACCAGTTGTCAATTGTGTGTTTCCAGGGTCTTGCTATTATTGATTACAGGGAAATATTAGACATAGATCTATCAACATTCTTATCAGTGATGTAAACTCTCAACTAATGATCCAACCTTATACAATAATGTGTTAAAAGTCATCTCATAGTGATACCTTAAGGCCTTTGAACTTTTAAACAAAGGTATTATGCACAAGAATCAGTGAATTACATTGCGGATCAGTCTATTGCCAATGAAAGACTCTCACAGTAAACAGTATGCAAACAGGAATGGTAAATGCAATAATAAATACAATGATGAGAGAAAAACAGCAGAGTGGTCCAAAGACTGTAGTGCCAAAGCTGGAGTAGAGAGAAAAAAAAATTAAAGTACAATAAAAAAGACACAAAGTGTTTGGAGTGACTCAGCGGGTCAGGCAGCATCTCTGGAGAACATGGATAAGTGACGTTTCAGGTCGGGACTCTTCTTCAGACTGAATTGTCTTGTTTTCTTCTGAAGAAGGCCCTGACCCAAAACGTTGCCTATCCATGTTTTCCAGAGATGCTGCCTGACCCGTTGCGTTACTCCAGCGCTTTGTGCCTTATTTTTGCAAAGCAATATCTGCAGTTCACACAGGCAGCACCAGAGGTCAGGATCGAGCCCGGGTCGCTGACGCCGTGAGACGGTACTCTACCAGCTGCGCCACTGCGCCGCCCTAGTTGTAGAATTTGTAACTGTAGCGAAATGAGGAACTTTTAGTGCTTAGTGTTAGAGCGGAGTGTTAAAGAAGGGAAAGACTCCCGCTTAGTGTTAGAGAGGAGAAATATTTAATAGGAACCTAAGGGGTAACTTTTGTACACAAAGGGTGGTGAGCATATGGAACGAGCTGCTCCGCGGAGGAAGTAGTCGAGGCAGGTACAATCGCAACGTTTAAGAAAGATTTGGACAGGTACATGGATAGGACAGGTTTAGAGGGATACAGGCCAAATGCAGGCAGGTGAGACTAGTGTAGATGGGACACGTTGGACGGTGTGGGCAAGTTGGGTCGAAGGGCCTGTTTCCACGCTGTATCACTCCATAACTCTACAACTCACAAGAGCCCACAAACAAAGGCGAGAATTGGGAGGAGAATGGAGAATTAAAGTGGAAGCCAACAGGAAATTTAGGGTCACCCTGCAGTTGAATGGCGGGTGCTTAGAAACGCAGTCATCCAAAGATTACAACTCTTTATTATTATTGTAATACTGCACAAAGGCAAGTTCCATGGATTGAACTAAGTGAATGAGTCGTGTAATAATTACTTTCCAATTCCTCCTTGCTGTTGAATAAAATATTTCCTTTTCAAGTACAGTAATGCAAATGCATCCAAATTAATAGCACTCGTGTCGCGACAATGGGTGTGAACATTTGCTATAATGTCAATGCATTTTTAATTCTCCGGGGTCAATCGTTTCAAATATCCATTTAAAATTTAACATCTACCTGTAGACAGTCGGGTCATTTGAATTTAACCACTTGACATTAAGCTTTAGTGTAAAACGCAGGAAGATGTTCTCTTGCCTACATCTCCTCAGTGGAAAGTAGATTAACACGTACAAAGACATGACAGAGTCTCTAACCTTCTTTCCAACATGAATAGACTCCAAGAAAATGAAATCATAACTTTGGCAAGCAGCATGCATAATAAATAGGTAATCGAATTTTCATTGTTGTAAAAGGCCTTTGGAAGATAGAGTCTAACACTTTAGGATAGGAACAGAGAACCATGAGTTGCTTTGAATAATTGACATTAATTCCGCTGACCGTATAAATAAAAGATCCCCGTCAGAATTAATCAAGGCATAAATATTCATCTCCTTAAAAAAATTATATTCCGTTAAATTAAACTGAAAGCAGAATAAATATTTCAACAATCCTTTCTCCTTATCGGCATATAAAACATTTAATTTCAAATGAGCGTATGAATAAAAGCCATTAAACAAATAAATATTTCTACGTTACATGAAAACCAGCAATAATAGGTAATACTGGTTAACCCCAGTGTGTCTGAAAGATGTAATGAAAGGTTATAATAATAATAAAGCAAAATAAGCTACTAATTTGTGAAATACACACATTAAAGAGCAAAGATAAATAATTGATTCTAATAGCATTACTAAAAGAATTGTGTTTTATTAAGAGTTAAAATGGAATTTAACATTTATTTCTCAGTAAGGACTTTTGACCTTCCTCATTTGGATCACCTCTCATTTTCCTAAATTCCAATAAGTCACAAGTTCACAAGTTATAGGAGTAAAATTAGGCCATTCGGCCCATTGAGTCTACTCCGCCATTGGCTGATCTCTGCCTCCTAATGCCATTCTCCTGCCTTCTCCCCATAACCTTTGACACCGGTTTAAATCAAGAATTTGTCTTAAAAATATCCACTGACCTCCACAGCCCTCTGTGGCAATGAGTTCCACAGATTAACTACCCTCTAACTAAATCTAGGCCAGGTCTTAATCTTCCTTTGTCCAACCCGATTGCCCAGCCACTCTTTGCTGACATTGGACTTTTTCTCTGGAACTATAACGCTACAATGCTGCACGTTCCTCCAGCACTTTGTTCTTACTCACGATTCCAGCATCTGCAATCTCCTGAGTGTCTTTCCTTGTCTGCCTTTCTTTATTTCAACATCGGGTGGCGCTGTGTGTCGGTTGCCTCGCCAGCAACGGGTTCGTCATTTTGACTTTTTTTGTTTTTTTAGTACATCCAAATATATGTTTTTTAGTGGGTACACAAAAAGCTGGAGAAACTCAGCGGGTGCAGCAGCATCTAAGGAGCGAAGGAGATAGGCAAAGTTTCGGGCCGAAACCCTTCTTCAGACTGATGGGAGGTGGGGGGGGGGGGGGGGAGGAGGGGTGGGCGGGGGTGGGGGGGAGGGGGGGGGAGCGGGGGGGAGGAGAGGGGGGGGGGGGGGGGTGGGGGGCGGGGGCCTGAGGGTCGGGGGGGGGGGAGGGGAGGGGGGGGGGGGGGGGGGGGGTGTAGAGGGAGAGCGGGGGGGGGGGGGGGGGAGGGGGAGGGGGTGGTGGGGGAGGGGGCGGGGGAAAAGGGGGGGGGGGGGGAGGGGGGGGGGTGGGGGGGGGGGTTTGTGTGGGGGGTGGGGGGGGGGGAGGGGCGGGGGGAAGAAAGGAAAAATGAGGAAGAGGAGCCCGAGGGCTGAGGGAGAGGTGGGAAGGGGAGGAGACAGCAAGGGTTAACAGAATTAAGAAAATTCAATGTTCAAGCCAAGAGGATGCAGACTCCCCAAGCGGAATATGAGGTGCTGTTCCTCCAATTTGCGGTGTTGCTCACTCTGGCCGTGGAGGAGGCCCAGGACCGAGAGGTCGGATACGGAATGGGAGGGGGAGTTGAAGAGCTGAGCCACCGGGAGGTATGTTTTTTTAGTGTCTCTCGGTATGTCTTATGTGGGGGGTGGTGGGGGGTGCTGTGAGGGAATAGGGAGAAACCGCTTTCAGTCACCTACCGCGATGGAGATGCGACTTTTCTCCTTGTTGCCTCTTCGCCGCCCTCGCAGCATAACAACTTGGATTGGTGCGGCCTTTCCCGGAATCAGGCCCAGAGCTTCAGCAGCGGGCGAAGCGTGGACTTTCCATCGCGCAGCGGGCGATCCCTTGCCGGGGATTGCCAGAGAAGAGCTCCAATCACTGGTCTGCTGCCTATAACATTCTGAAGCCTCGGTCTGCGGAGCTTCTAGCAGCAGGCGCGGAGCGGACTTTATCATCGCGGGGGGGGGCAACCTCTTGCCGGGGATCGCCGGCGAAGAGTCCCGACCGCCAGCCTGCGGCCTATAACATCCTGAAGCCGCGGTCTCCAGTAAGGAAGTGACCGATTCGGAAACTCCAAGCTGCGGAGTGTGTTCGATCTGTCCCAATGTCGGAGCTGTGATCATCCTGACGAAAGGTTTGCACATTGGGCCGTCTGTAGTGGCGACTACAGAGGGTCAAGGCCCCGACCATGGGTGAACAAAGGAGGAAGAGTGATTGAACTTAATTGCCTTCCATCACAGTGAAGAATGTGGTGGTGGATGTTTATGGTAAATTCTATTGTGTATTGTGTTATTTTTAATTGTATGGCAGCATGGCAACTCATTTCACTGTACCAGGGCTGCCAACATTGGGTGAGAGTTGGGAGTGAGAAATTGTGAGGGACCCCAAGCCCGAGGGAGCGTAGCGACCGGGGGGGGGGGGGGGGGGGGGGGGGGGGGGGGGGAGGAGGAGGGTGTCCCCCTCCCATTAGTAGGAACTTTAGCATTTTTAGCTTGAAATTGTGCAATATGGTGCATACTGAATGCAATATATACGCTTTAAATTGGATTAGCTATGAATAAGGTTAGAGTAAATTACATTGCTAATTACATTCCACAGTAGAGCCCAGGCTCTGATCCATACGTGAAGCACGTGAATGATATTAGTGCATTCATGTATGGAAATCAGATTATAATCAAGCACTTGGCCCATGTTGACCAACCTGGGTCTCACTGCACACCTGGTACTACTCCTGGCCCTGACTCCAGTTGCATACCTTCACTCATTCCTGTCCCTGAGTCCTATTCTACCCTGATCATAGCTGCTTACCTGCTTAGGTTCCCAGTGCTGAACACACCCCTGGTCCCAGCTTTGACTGCACACCTAGTACTATTCCAGACCTTGATTCTGGATGCAAACTTGGCCTTGCTCCTAACCCTTTGCACTGACAATATATCTGGCCCACACATATGCCCAAGCCCCATATATATACCTGACCCCCTGGACTTAACCTATTACGTTCAAGTCCACAGGTGCTCCTCTAATGCAGTAACCTTTTATGGGGCACTTCACAGACCAAATTATGGAGAACAAAATTTGCTACATTCATTGGTTTCCTTGTTATCCAACATGCTACTCACTTTGTCAAAGAAGTCTTCAGTTGGTTGAACACAATTCCCATCCATAAAATTATACTTACTCAGCTGTATAAGTATTCTGATACAATTTCTTTCATTTTTATAACAAACTGTCCTGACGTCATTTTCACCCCCAATATTTTCAGTATTTTGCTTTCTTCCTCTCAGCTGGGACTTTTCCAAAATGCAAAGTTCAATAACTATATATTTAAGCAATATTATTCTATTAAATATGATCTTGAGAGTACATAATATTTTCTGTGGTATTCTAAACACAACAATGATAAAAAGATCTTTGTTTTGATTGTACCTACCAGCATGCATACATTATTCCATTACAGTTAATATGTACCGAGGGCAAGGTTTTATTCCAATGCTCCCCATTCCCAATTACTTCTACATTGAAGTATATTGAAATCCAAGTGAAGTTTAAATGGCATCAGAAAAGTAAAACCTCCGGAATGGATGATATTCATTATGTGGTTGGTTGAGGTCAGTATCAGCACAATTACTATATTAAACTTTGAATCTTCAGATGTCCTGGTTCAAGCTAAAACTAAAGACAAATAATAATCTCCGCACACATTCCCCTGCAAGTATCTCTGTCACTCCTTTAAAATATGCCCCTTCTTTAAACAAGCTCTTAAACATCGCATCTGAATCAGTTTCCATCTGATTTCAATCCTTGAGGATGTTCATCTATGTGTTCAATTAATAGAACAATGAGACTGGGGACATTTCTATTCAACCTGTCAAAGGAATTAGGGGGGGGGGGGCTAGAAATAGTCAGTGAGGTAAAGAAACATAATAATTGAGTGGCAAATGACAATAGTGCTACCTTCCCAATATTTAACTGAAAGAAATAATGGGTTATCAGGGCTGTATGTTGTGACAGACAGCCTGACAACTTGCATGTCATTTAATATTACACTTATCCCATCCACCTGGATATTCCGGATGAATAAATTAAGGTTTTGTCAACCAATTACAAATCAGGCTAATTACAAATCAATAACATTAGCCAACTCCGAAACATGAAGCGCTGAGCATTGGAATCCAGACATCAAGGACAACTGGCCTCAGTTTCCCGCTCACATCTGGCAGTGTTCTCCATGGAGTGTTTTTGAAAGGGGAGAGGCTGAGCGATCACTGGCCTTGGGGGTACCCGGTGAGGCAGTGGATGAACCGAGTGGGGAGAGGGTGTGGAAGAAGGGTGTTCCCCCTCCCAGGGTAGGAACTTTTTGAAATGTGATGTATTCAAATCATGTTTTAGTGCATTGTAGAAGTATGATTTCAATGTTTTTTGTATGAAGTATTTTTAAGAGGTAACTTTTTAAGGGGTAACTTTATCCACACAAAGGGTGGTGGGTGTGTGGAACAAGCTGCCAGAGGAGGTAGTTGAGGCAGGGACCATCCCAACATTTAAGAAAAAGTTAAATGTTTTGTACCTTAATTGGTGCACGTGACAAATAAATGTGAACCTTGAACAGCTTCGCTATCTGCTTGCACCTTTTGCATCTTTCCACCTGATCTCTGCACGGTTTCTCACTGTCCACGTTTCTGCTCATTCTTCCTCACTAACTCCACCAATGTGGTGTTTGCTGAAAAACATCTGACTTCTACGAACTGTCTTTGAATTGAATTGAATTGAATGCTTTATTGTCACATGAGACAAGTCATAGAAACAGAGGTGCAGGAGTAGGGCCATTCGGCCCTTCGAGCCAGCACCACCATTCAATATGATCATGGCTGACATCTAAAATCAGTAACCCGTTCCGGCTTTTTCCCCATATCACTTCATTCCATCAGAGCTAAATCTAACCCTCTCTTGAAAACATCCAGTGATTGGCTTCCACTGCCTTCTGTGGCAGAGAATTCCACAGATCCACAACTCTCTGGGGCAAAACGTTTTTTCTCATCTCAGTCCTAAATGGCCTATTCCTTATTCTTAAACTGTGACCCCTGGTTTTGGACTCCCCCAACATCGGGAACATTTTTGCTGCATCTAGCCTGTCCAATTCTTTAAGAATTTTAAATGGTGCCCTCTCATCCTTCTAAATCCCAGTTGACCCATTCTTTCATCATATGTCAGTCCCGCCATTCCGGAAATTAACTTGGAGAACCTACGCTGCACTCCCTCGATAGCAATAATGTCCTTCCTCAAATTAGGAGACCAAAATTGCACACAATACTCCATGTGTGGTCTCGCCAGGGCCCTGTACAACTGCAATAGGACCTCCTTGTTCCGAATCCTGTCACAATGATGGCCAACATACCATTAGCTTTCTTCAATGCCTGCTGCACCTGCATGCTTACTTTCAGTGACATGTACAAGCACATCCCGGTCACGTTGCACCTCCCCTTTTCCTAATCTGACACCATTCAGATATATTCTGCCTTCATGTTCTTGCCTCCAAAGTGGATAACATCACATTTATCTACATTATACTACATCTACCATGCATCTGCCCACTCACTCACCCAACCTATCCAAGTCACCCTGCAGCCTCATAGCATCCTCATCGCAGCTCACACTGCCACCCAGCTTTGTGACACCCGCAAACTTGGAGGTCACATTTAATTTCCTTGTCTAAATTGTTAATATATATTGTAAATTACTGGGGTCCCAGCACCGAGCCTTGCGGCACCCCCACTAGTCACTGCCTGCCATTCTGAAAAGGACCCGTTAATTCCTACTCTTTGTTTCCTGTCTACCAACCAGTTCTCTATCCATATCAATACCCTGCCCCCAATACCATGTGCTCTAATTTTGCACATTTATCTCTAGTGTGGGACTTGTCAAAAGCTTTTTGAAAGTCCAGATACACCACATCCACTGGCTCTCCCTTATCCATTCTACTTGTTACATCCTCAAAAAATTCCAGAAGATTAGTCAAGCATGATTTCCCCTTCAAATTGAATATCTAAGGAAGGATGTGCTGGCTCTGGGGAGTGTCCAGAGGAGGTTTACAAGAATGATCCTAGGAATGAGTTAACCTTTGTTGAGCGTTTGTTGGTACTGGGCCTGTACTCGCTGGAGTTTAGAAGCATGAGCATGGACCTCATTGAAACATACAGAATAGTGAAAGGCTTGGATAGTGTGGATGTGGAGAGGATGTTTCCACTAGTGGCAGGGATGTGTGGTCAGGGGAGGCAGAGCCTCGCCTGTCATACTCCTAATGAAAATAGCTGTTAAGAAAAGTAAAGAAAAATAATAATAAAATAAAATAAATATGAAGATTTTTCCACCGATCTGTGTTATAAATGTCATTTCTATATGAATCTAATCATTTTTTATGGTCAATTTTTATTGCAAAATTTGCGCAGCTCTGCTGTAAATACAGGGAGAGATGAGAGGTGAGGCAGCGGCGAGCTGAGCCTCCCCTCTGATTGCACAACCCCTCAGAAACTGCATGGAGCGCGGACAATAAGCGTGTGCCTGTTACTACCTCTCTATGTATGTCACCAATGTAATGTTTGTAACGCCCTTCATTACATGTCCTCACCTTCCATAGTCCAGGTAACTTATTTCACATATAAATATATTAAATTTGTGCTCGCTGGTCTCACATAAAATTGCAATGAAAAAGCGCCAGGGGAGGCAGCGACCACATCTGCCTCACAAGGGGGAGTGTCTTGAAGCCAGTGGAGGGAGAGCGAGCGTCAATTACGTAGGCTTAGCCCAAGTAATTGACGCTACCTCACTCTCCCTCCACGTTAGCTAGCTTCAGCAGCGGCGGCACAGACCAAAGATCATGGAGTGGAGCAAGATACGCCACTTGGGAAGGTAGACTTTTTCGGTACATTAGATCTATACTTATCACAATAATAAAGTCATCAATTTTTGTAGTTCTGTCCATTTTTGTTTTTGTTCTTGTAAGGCAGGAGTCTCCAAAATACGGCCCGCGGGACACATCAACCCATCACGAGATTTTTCAAACTCCACCCCTCGCTCTCCTCGGGGAGACGCGGTGATCAATACAGGGAGGGCCGGGCCACTGATACTAGCCAGTGCCTCACTAGCCATTGACCTCACCGCACATCACTGACTAGTGGGAGAGTCCAGGGCTAGAGGTCAAATTAGAATTAAAGGACGTTATTTTAGGAAGGAGATGACAAGAAATTTATTTCGTCAGAAAGTGGTGAATCTGTGGAATTATTTGCCACAGAAGGCAGTGGAGACCAAGTTAGTGGATATTTGTAAAGCAGATTATTACAGGTGTCAGAGGTTATGGAGAGAAGGCAAGAGAATGGGGTTAGGAGGGAGAGATACATCAGCCATGAATGAATGTTAGAGTGGAGTTGATGGGCTGAATGGTCTAATTCTTCTCCCATCCCTTATGACATGACAGGTTTGGAGGGATATGGACCAAACCCGGGCAGATGCGACAAGTGTGGATGGGATATTTTGTCCGGTGTGGGCAAGTTGGGCCGAAGGGCCTGTTTCCACACTGTATTCACACTTTTCACCCAGAGAGTTGTGAATCTGTGGAATTCTCTGCCACAGAAGGCAGTGGAGGCCAATTCACTGGATGTTTTCAAGAGAGAGTTAGATTTAGCTCTTAGGGCTAAAGGAATCAAGGGATATGGGAAAAAAGCAAGAACAGGGTACTGATTTAGGATGATCAACTATGATCACATGGTGGTGCTGGCTCAAATTGCCAAATGGCCTACTCCTGCACCTATTTTTCTATGTTTCTATCACTCTATGAGTCTATGGTATCCACTTCATCAGACCTGCTTCCAAATAGGGAAGTTGCACGGCAGTCGAGGTTACGACCTGTGAACTGTACTGTTGCCACGCAACGCCTTCTGGAGTACAAGCGGTGAACTGTAGGTAAACACTTACCATGGCTTCCAGTGCAGCGGGCCCATCTTCTGTCCCGGCATCTTTTCAATTGTCACAGTATGCCTCAAATCTAGCAACTGAGGAGTACGAATGATGTGTCCAAAAAGTCTCCTTGATTGGTATTGACCCTTACTTAGTGCCTGAAGCGGAGAGACCCCGTGATATCTCCCAACTGCCAGAACTTAATTCCATGGACATCATGGCCTACGTCATCTCAACGCCCAGTCCACACACAGCAAATAATTTTAAGGCCTACAAGTAATCTGAGGTTTACAATCAGTTTGCAAATGGTTCGTTACACGACACTAGTGTGTACATCCAAAATAATTCTCCACACTTACGAGTGGTGTGTGGAAAAGTAAGTTTTCTATCATTATGCTATTACTTATTTATGTTATTTATGCTATTATCTATTGGAAGCTATTTGAACACTTTTTCTTTTCAATTATCCTTGTACTACAGGTTCTGCACTCACAAGCTGTGGGCGTGACTTCTAAGCCATTGATGCCGTGGGTTCTTGGGACAAATGGCCAGATATGCACTGCCCAGTGTGATAGCAAGGCAGGGCTCGGAGAAGTTTGTACCCATGTAGTGACGCTTCTCTTTGGTATTGACGCTGGAGTGTAGGTTCGTGAGAAGAGAACAGTCATCCAGGTCAAAGCATATTCGATGTAGCCAACGAGAAAGCAGGTAAAAGCTGCACCAGTCGGCAAAGTTGACTTCTCTTCAGCAGCATTGATGCTGCCATAGATGGGACAGGGCCGAAACAGCAACCAACCAGAGATGAAGCTCCAACAGTGTCATCCGCTTAGTGTCGAACATCGGAGGTGCGGCAGGACAAAGCACTGAGTGGTGTCGCTGGTGACAACAAGATCGGCCATACTCAGCTCTGTTGACCCTTATGCAGCAAGATTTACTCCTGCTGAGACTGTTATAGAATTTCCATAAAGACAAATTCTTCCACCCATTCTTACAGACTTAACGGACAAAGACACATTCACCGTGTCATATGCTGATCTTCTAAAGAGATGTGAAGATGTTGATTATTCTGTTACAGAGGAGGGGGCAAAGAATGTGGAGGCGCACACTCGTCAGCAAGCAAAATCAAATCTCTGGTTTCGGTGTCGGGCAGGACGCATAACAGCATTAAAACTGAAAAGTGTTTGCAGGACAAATGCAGGTTCTCCTGCAATTAGTGTGATTAAAGATTTAGCACTGAGGCAACAAGATGGGGCTGTGATCATGAACGGCAAGCAAGACAAGCCGATGCGGCGTATATGCGTACTGAACACTCTGGTTTCATAATGAAAGACTCAGGACTGATCATAAACCACAAGTACCCTCAATTGGGTGCAACACCGGATGGACTGGTTCAGCGTGCTGAGCATTGTTGCGGAGATGAGCATTTTGGCGTTTGTGAAATTAAATGTCCGTTCTGTAAGGACATGTCTTTAATGTACCACGATATAGAGCGTATAGTGGGTAATCATACTTTTTGGACAGATGCTGTAGCTGTTGCCAATCACTTATTCAATTTAGGTGTGTTACCGGAGCTTATTGGCAAGCATTTTACCATTCCTCCCATAAATATGGCAGAGAATGGCGTGGAGAACGATGACCAGGATCAACAGAAATAGTGCTACTGTCAGGAGGGGGAAAGCGGGAAAATGATCATGTGTGATAACCCAAAGTGGCCTATATCCTGGTTTCATTTTGAATGCCTGAAATTGCCAGAAAAATTATGAAACACCAAACAAATGGTTTTGCCCAGATTATAGGCTCCTCCCAAAATCAAAAAGAAAAGTTCCCAAAAAGAAATGAACGGCAAGTGTTGAGCTGAACAATGTTTCTCATGAATACCAAGTCTAGCATATGTACAGTGGCTTGCAAAAGTATTCATACCCCTTGAACTTTTCCACATTTTGTCACGTTACAGCCACAAACGTAAACGTATTTTATTGGGACTTTATGTGATAGACCAACACAAAGTGGTGCATAATTGTGAAGTGGAAGGAAAATTATACATGGTTTCCAAATTTTATTACAAATAAAAAACTGAAAAGTGTGGCGTGCAAAAGTATTCAGCCCCCCTGAGTCAATACTTTGTAGAACCACCATTCGCTGCAATTACAGCTGCAAGTCTTTTGGGGTATGTCTCTACCAGCTTTGCACATCTAGAGACTGAAATTTTTGCCCATCCTTCTTTGCAAAATAGCTCAAGCTCAGTCAGATTGGATGGAGAGCGTCTGTGAACAGCAATTGTCAAGTCTTGCCAGAGATTCTCAATTGGATTTAGGTCTGGACTTTGACCATTCTAACACATTAATGTGCTTTGATCTAAACCATTCCATTGTAGCTCTGGCTGTATGTTTAGGGTCGTTGTCCTGCTGGAAGGTGAACTTCCGCCCCAGTTTCAAGTCTTTTGCAGACTCTAACAGGTTTTCTTCCAAGATTGCCCTGTATTTGGCTCCATCCATCTTCCCATCAACTCTGACCAGCTTCCCTGTCCCTGCTGAAGAAAAGCATCCCCACAGCATGATGCTGCCACCACCATGTTTCACAGTGGGGATGGTGTGTTCAGGGTGATGTGCAGTGTTAGTTTTCCACCACACATAGCGTTTTGCATTTATGCCAAAAACTTCAATTTTGGTCTCATCAGACCAGAGCACCTTCCTCCACAATGTTTGCTGTGTCCCCCACATGGCTTGTGGCAAACTGCAAACGGGACTTCTTATGGCTTTGTTCAACAATGGCTTTCTTCTTGCCACTCTTCCATAAAGGCCCGATTTGTGGAGTGCACGACTAATAGTTGTCCTGTGGACAGAATCTCCCACCTGAGCTGTGGATCTCTGCAGCTCCTCCAGAGTTACCATGGCCTCTTGGCTGCTTTTCTGATCAATGCTCTCCTTGCCCGGCCTGTCAGTTTAGGTGGACGGCCATGGTCTTGGTAGGTTTGCAGTTGTGCCATACTCTTTTCATTTTCGGATGATGGATTGAACAGTGCTCTGTGAGATGATCAAAGCTTGGGATATTTTTTTATAACCTAAACCCTGCTTTAAACTTCTCCACAACTTTATCCCTGACCTGTCTGGTGTGTTCCTTGGGCTTCATGATGCCCAAGGAACATTGTTTGTTCACTAATGTTCTCTAACAAACCTCTGAGGCCTTCACAGATCAGCTGTATTTATACTGAGATTAGGTTACACACAAGTGGACTCTATTTACTAATTAGGTGACTTCTGAAGGTAATTAGTTGCACTGGATTTTATTTAGGGGTATCAGAGTAAAGGGGGCTGAATACTTTTGCACGCCACACTTTTCAGTTTTTTTATTTGTAAAAAGATTTGAAAACCATGTATCATTTTCCTTCCACTTCACAATTATGCGCCACTTTGTGTTGGTCTATCACATAAAATCCTAATAAAATACATTTACGTTTGTGGTTGTAACGTGACAAAATGTGGAAACGTTCAAGGGGTATGAATACTTTTGCAAGCCACTGTATACCACGTTTACCTTGCACTGCATAAACCACATAATAAGACATTTTGTGTTCATTTTAACACACCAGTCCCTTTTTCAAACTGTTTTATTTAAGTTTAATGTTAAAGATTTTGAAGTGCACTTTAACTTTTGTGTTTGTTATTCAATGATTTGGCAATTACTTGCAATTTCATCCATAATAAATGCTGATGAGTCAAATAACTTTTTTGAAAGTTTTTATTGATTGTATATGCCCCATGTTGGTCATCATGTACACCAGTGGTACAGTATGACTTTGAAATAGGAATTTTTGCCTGACACCACCAAACACACGCTCTACATGAATGTGTAAATGTGCTAATTCACGAGTACTTTCCACATCCAGAGCAGATAGATGTGCTTTCCCTCTTGTAAATGCATGAATTTCTGCTTGACAACCGTAAAATCCGGCATCATCTTTTATCTCAAAACCGGGATCAGCTAAATTGACATCTCCAGGGAGCAGGTTGTCCAAAATGTTAGATGAAAGTGTAATTGTTTTATCTGTGTCTCTGCCCCCCCCCCCCCATGCCGCAGATATAAATGAAATAGCAGCAGATGGTGTAATACCTTTCAAGAATTTGATGGTGTTATGGTGTTTACAGTTTGACCAAGTCTGTGCGCGCGCCTCTGAACTCGTAAGTCTATCACAAAATACTTCAAAGCAATCTATAATCACTGCCACACGCTTTCCAAATGTTCGCCGAAATTGCATGGGCATGGTCTTCCACAGAACCTCTCTTTCAGGCCAAATAATTAACTTGGATATGCCGTAAAGGGCATCAATCCCAGTATTGAATACACGCGATATTGTGGAATCACTAACGAGGAATCGATACGCAAGATCTTCATGAGGCACTGCAAGTCGGAGCTTCATCAAGATGATCAGCAACTGCTGAAATTGTGTTAGTGAATCTCCATTGGGGAGCTTGTCCTTAACATAATTGAAGACCAGCATCAAAATGGCAAACGTTGGTAAACCCGTGTAGAACTTAACCTTTTCGTCCTCCTTGGAAAAGCTTTCTTGTGTAAACTTAATTTGGGCTGCTTCTTGTCTTGCTTTAGCGAGCTCTTTATTGTTATCGTCTGCTTGTGCTTCCAGTACTGTTATGTCCGCTGTCCACATTTCTGTTTGTGTTGATGTGTCCATTGTCTCTTTGACCGGCGTTTGTGTTTCCATGTGAAGTTGATGGTGTACCTGCAGCTCCGGTTCAAAGTTCTCATAGTCATTAACCTGTTCAGCATCATCTTGCAGAGCTACGGATGCTTGAGCTGTGATCAAATCTGCCTTCATACTCTCTCTTCTTGTCGCACACGCGTGGCGTTCTTGAGCACGTTGTCTATCCTGCTCATTGAAATCACCGCGTGCCATATTCACAGTTGGTGCCCAATCAGGATTGGTAACATCGTTCCATGCTGCAGGCTGTTCTGTAATGGAATAATAAATAAATGTAAATAACTGTTAGGCATTAAACAAGAAAAATTGAGATGTATATTTTGGCAAATAATAAAACGCCCTGACAGCTTAAACACCCACTCCCGTTCAAAGATATTGTCAATCTCCTGAGCTGGATTATGTCCAATTAACAATTATGCCATTCCTTGGCTTGACATCTGAGTAAAATGTAATTCATAATGCACGTATGGTTTGTGATTTTTAAAATGATAGCTTTAGCTTCAGAAACGTTTTATTTTTGCATGTAAAAACCCACTTGAGAACCATGGGCGATTTTAAAATTTCACAGCCAGATTTATCACTTCTAAAACTTTTTAGATACCAAAGGAATCAAGAAAAAGCACAAAGAATGCCTTACTGTTGATGAAATGCAGTGAGCAAACGCGATAATTCCCAATGTTCTCGATCTTGATATCTGCACGGCCAATATTCGCCAACCACTTTAGCTGTTGTTGCCCCTTCGCCTCTTGCTTCTCTCTACCGTCATTCCTCCTCACTTTTGGAATTCTGAAGAAGGATAAATGTCTCTCACGGTCACCCCTATTTCCGCAATTGTTTACAGCGCAAAAATTGGCCATTTTGGCGGCTTTTAACAGGTAAGAAAGCACGTGTTTCGTGTGCTAGCAGTGTATGCCGGAGGCTGCCTTGTACTCCAGAAGGATTGAGCTGCTCCGTGCGTGACGCCTTTTGACTCGATCACCTTACGTACAACCCCCCCCCCCCCCCCATTGGAGCAATTTCACCTCTCCAGCAAAGCTCCTGTAGGATCTGTACAGGATCCTGTATAGGCTCCTATAGGACGCAGCGCCGTCTCCCTGGGATAATGAACTCCCTCTCTCCTATATTCCGCTTGGGGAGTCTGCATCCTCTTGGCATGAACATTGAATTGAACACGTACTGCCATCGACTCACTCCGTAACAACCCAGACTGGGTTATCAAACCCGCCAACAAGGGAGGTTCCGTGGTAGTCTGGCGCGCCGATCTCTACAAGGCGGAGGCCGCGCGCCAACTCTCGGACACCTCCTCCTACTTACCCCTGGACCATGACCCCACTGACGAACACCAGGCCACCATCTCGAGCACCATAACCGACTTCATCAGCTCCGGCTCCCTACCCCCCCGAGCCTCCAACCTCATCGTTTCCAAGCCCCGCATGGCCCGATTTTACCTTCTCCCCAAAATCCACAAACCCGACTGCCCTGGCAGACCCATTGTCGCTGCCTGTTCGTGCCCCACCGAACACATTTCCACATACCTTGACTCCATCCTATCCCCCTTTGTTAAATCCCTCCCCACCTATGTTCAAGACACCTCAGACACTCTCCGTCGGCTCCGCGCATTCCATTCTCCAGGCCCCCACCCTCTCATCTTTACCATGAACGTCCAGTCACTCTACACCTCCATCCCCCACCAGGACGGTCTCAAAGCCCTCCGGTTCTTCCTCAACCAGAGGAGCAACCCATACCCGTCCACTGACACCCTCCTCCGCCTAGCGGATTTGGTCCTTACTCTAAATAACGTCTATTTTGATTCCTCCCATTTCCTCCAAACACAAGGCGTAGCTATGGGCACACGCATGGGCCCCAGCTACGCTTGCCTCTTTGTCGGGTACGTCGAACAATCCTTGTTCTCGGCGTACCAGGGCCCCATCCCCGACCTCTACCTCCGTTACATCGATGGCTGCTTTGGTGTCACCTCCTGCACCCACAAACAACTGACTGACTTCATCCATTTCACCACCAACTTCCATCCGGCACTCAAATACACTTGGACCATTTCCGACATTTCCCTACCATTCCTTGACCTCACCATCTCTATTGCAGGTGATACACTCCTGATCGACATCCACTACAAACCAACTGACTCCCACAGCTACCTGGACTACTCTTCCTTCCACCCTGCTTCCTGTAAGGACTCCATCCCTTATTCCTCCGTCTACGCCGCATCTGCTCCCAGGATGAGGTGTTCCACACCAGGTCATCACAAATGTCCTCATTCTTCAGAGAACGGGGATTCCCCTGCCCCACTATTGATGAGGCTCGCACCAGAGTCTCCTCCATACCCCGCAACACTGCCCTCTCTCCCCATTCCCCCACTCGCAAACAGGGCAGAGTCCCCCCTGGTCCTCACCTTTCACCCCACTAGCCGGAAAAATACAACACATAGTCCTCCGCCAGTTTCGCCACCTCCAACATGACCCCTCCACTCGCCACATCTTCCCATCTCCCCCCTGTCTGCCTTCCGCAAAGACTGCTCCCTCCACAACTCCCTTGTCAATTCTTCCCTCCCCTCCCACTCTACCCCTTCCCCGGGCACTTTCCCTTGCAACCGCAAGAAATGCAACACTTGTCCCTTCACCTCCCCCCTCCACTCCTTTCAGGGACCCAAGCAGTCCTTCCAGGTCCGACAGAGGTTCACCTGCACCTCCTCCAACCTCATCTACTGCATCCGCTGCTCCAGATGCCAGATGATCTATATCGGTGAGACCAAGCGGAGGCTTGGCGATCGCTTCGCCGAACACCTCCGCTCGGTCCGCAATAACCAACCCGACCTCCCGGTGGCTCAGCACTTCAACTCCCCCTCCCATTCCGTATCCGACCTCTCGGTCCTGGGCCTCCTCCACGGCCAGAGTGAGCAACACCGCAAGTTGGAGGAACAGCACCTCATATTCCGCTTGGGGAGTCTGCATCCTTTGGGCTTGAACATTGAATTTTCTCAATTCTGTTAACCCTTGCTGTCTCCTCCCCTTCCCACCTCTCCCTCAGCCCTCGGGCCCTGGCATTCCCTCTCTCTCTATCTCCCTCCCCCACCCCAGTCGCACCAGCTTCTCATTTTCACACCACAAACAGCTTACAATGGCTTGTTCCCTTTATCATCGTTACTTTTTTGCATATCTTTCATTCATTGTTCTTTATCTCTCCACATCACCGTCTATATCTCTCGTTTCCCTGATCCCTGACCAGTCTGAAGAAGGGTCTCGACCCGAAACGTCGCCTATCTCCTTCGCTCCATAGATGCTGCTGCACCCGCTGAGTTTCTCCAGCACTTTGTGTGTAACCCTCCTACAGGATCTTTGCTCTCCAGGGTACACAAAAAGCTGGAGAAACTCAGCGGGTGCAGCAGCATCTAAGGAGCGAAGGAGATAGGCGACGTTTCGGGTCGAGACCCTTCTTCAGACTGGTCAGGGATCAGGGAAACGAGAGATATAGACGGTGATGTGGAGAGATAAGGAACAATGAGTGAAAGATATGCAAAGAAGTATCGGTGATAAAGGGAACAAGCCATTGTAAGCTGTTTGTGGTGTGAAAATGAGAAGCTGGTGCGACTGGGGTGGGGGAGGGAGATGGAGATGGAGGGAATGCCAGGGCCCGAGGGCTGAGGGAGAGGTGGGAGGGGAGGAGACAGCAAGGGTTAACAGAATTGAGAAAATTCAATATTCAAGCCCAAAGGATGCAGACTCCCCAAGCGGAATATGAGGTGCTGTTCCTCCAGCTTGCGGTGTTGCTCACTCTGGCCGTGGAGGAGGCCCAGGACCGAGAGGACGGATGTGGAATGGGAGGGGAGTTGAAGTGCTGAGCCACCGGGAGGTCGGGTTGGTTATTGCGGACCGAGCGGAGGTGTTCGGCGAAGCGATCGCCAAGCCTCCGCTTGGTCTCACCGATATAGATCATCTGGCATCTGGAGCAGCGGATGCAGTAGATGAGGTTGGAGGAGGTGCAGGTGAACCTCTGTCGGACCTGGAAGGACTGCTTGGGTCCCTGAAAGGAGTGGAGGGGGGAGGTGAAGGGACAAGTGTTGCATTTCTTGCGGTTGCAAGGGAAAGTGCCCGGGGAAGGGGTAGAGTGGGAGGGGAGGGAAGAATTGACAAGTCGCCTATCTCCTTCGCTCCTTAGATGCTGCTGCACCCGCTGAGTTTCTCCAGCTTTTTGTGTAACCCTCGATTCTCCAGCATCTGCAGTTCCTTCTTTAAATCTTTGCTCTCCAGTGTGTGTGGGGGGGGGGCAGCGCTGCGGTTCTGTCCTCCGGCCGCGGCGGGGCGGTGGCGGCGGCGGGGCGGTGGGTCGAGCGGCCCTCACTTCCTGCCTCCCGCCGTGGAGACGGAGACGGAGACGAACCGGCTGCTTGTGCGGTGGAGGCACCGGTACCGGGACAGCGACAGCGACAGCGACAGCACTCTCCGACATGGGGCGGGAATCCAGGTACGGAGACGGCGGCGCTGCCGCCACCGAGTAGGGATTAACTCCCCCCCCCCCCCGTCCCGCCGCCCCGTCCCGTCCCGTCCCGCCGAGGGGAACGGTTAACGGGCGTTGTAGGCCCCAGATACGGAGCCCCTGGGCAACGGCGTCTCCCCGGGATACGGAGTCCCCCTCCCCCCCCCCCCACCCGAGATACGATACTCCCTCCCCCCCCCCCCACCCGAGATACGATACTCCCTCCCCCCCCACCCGAGATACGATACTCCCCCCCCCCCACCCGAGATACGATACTCCCTCTCCCCCCCCCCACCCGAGATACGATACTCCCTCCCCCCCCCCCACCCGAGATACGATACTCCCCCCCCCCCCCCCCCCGAGATCCCCCCCCACCCGAGATACGATACTCCCCCCCCCCCACCCGAGATACGATACTCCCCTCTCCCCCCCCACCCGAGATACGATACTCCCTCCTCCCCCCCCCCACCCGAGATACGATACTCCCTCCCCCCCCACCCGAGATACGATACTCCCCCCCCCCCCCCCCCCCCCACCCGAGATACGATATACTCCCCCCCTCCCCCCCCCACCCGAGATACGATACTCCCTCCCCCCCCACCCGAGATACGATACTCCCCCCTCCACCCGAGATACGATACTCCCTCCCCCCCCCCACCCGAGATACGATACTCCCCCCTCCACCCGAGATACGATACTCCCTCCCCCCCCCCACCCGAGATACGATACTCCCTCCCCCCCACCCGAGATACGATACTCCCTCCCCCCCCACCCGAGATACGATACTCCCTCCTCCCCCCCCCCACCCGAGATACGATACTCCCTCCCCCCCCCCCCACCCGAGATACCATACTCCCTCCTCCCCCCCCCACCCGTGATACCATACTCCCCCCCCCCACGCGAGATACGATACTCCCCCCCCCCCCCACCCGAGATACGATACTCCCTCCCCCCCCACCCGAGATACGATACTCCCCCCCCCCACCCGAGATACGATACTCCCCCCCCCACCCGAGATACGATATTCCCTCCCCCCCCAGATACGATACTCCCTCCCCCCACCCGAGATACGATACACCCCCCCCCCCGAGATACGATACTCCCTCCCCCCGAGATACGATACTCCCTCCCCCCCACCCGAGATACGATACACCCCCCCCCCGAGATACGATACTCCCTCCCCCCCCACCCAAGATACGATACTCCCTCCTCCCCCCACCCGAGATACGATACTCCCCCCCACCTGAGATACGATACTCCCCCCCCACCCGAGATACGATACTCCCCCCTCCACCCGAGATACGATATTTCCCCCCCCCCCGAGATACGATACTCCCCCCCCACCCGAGATACGATGCTCCCTCCCCCCCACCCGAGATACGATACTCCCCCCCCCACCCGAGATACGATACTCCCTCCTTCGCCCCCCCACCCGAGATACGATACTCCCTCCTTCGCCCCCCCACCCGAGATACGATACTCCTTCCTTTGCCCCCCCCCCCCCACCCGAGATACGAAACACCCCCCCCCCCCCCACCCGAGATACGATACTCCCGCCCCACCCGAGATACGATACTCCCTCCTTCTCCACCCGAGATACGATACTCCGGGGTATGGAGCACGTCCCACTAATCTAATAGTGCAACGGGAAAAGTCATTTGAAATGGGTTCAAAACGGCAAGTGTGGGTGAAACTCTGTGGATGGAAAGCATAGATGGCATTTCGGGTCGGGGCCCTTCTTGCAGTGGGGTCTCAATGAGGAATTACTAAATAGAATAATAATAACCTCGCAAGAAGAACTTCAGCAGGTCTGAAGATGGGTCACGACCTGAAACGTGTAGGAGGAAACTGGAGAAGCTGATTTACTCTGGAAAATATATGGAGATGCGGCCTGTCCCGCTGAGTTTTGTGTCTATTCCTGACCTGAAACATCACTTGTCCGTTCCCTTCACACATGCTGACTGACCCATTGAGTTCCTCCAGAACTTTGTCTTTTTGCGCATTCAGCTTCTGCAGTCCCTTGTGTCTTAATGAAATGATCCGATAATAGACAATAAACAATAGGTGCAGGAGTAGACCATTCGGCCCTTCGAGCCAGCACTGCCATTCAATGTGATCATGGTTGATCATCCCCAATCAGTACCCCGTTCCTGCCTTCTCCCCATATCCCCTGACACCGCTATTTTTAAGAGCCCTATCTAGCTCTCTCTTGAAAGCATCCAGAGAACCTGCCTCCACCGCCCTCTGAGGCAGAGAATTCCACAGACTCAACACTCTGTGAGGTAAAAATGTTTCCTCATCTCCGTTCTAAATAGCTTACTCCTTATTCTTAAACTGTGGCCCCTGGTTCTGGACTCCCCCAACATCGGGAACATGTTTCCTGCCTCTAGCGTGTCCAAACCCTTAACAATCTTATATCTTTCAATGAGATCCCCTCTCAGCCTTCTAAACTCCAGAGTGTACAAGCCCAGCTGCTCCATTCTCTCAGCATATGACAGTCCTGCCATCCTGGGAATTAACCTAGTAAACCTACACTGCACTCCCTCAATAGCAAGAATGTCCATCCTCAAATTAGGGGACCAAAACTGTACACAATACTCCAGGTGTGGTCTCACTAGGGCTCTGTACAACTGCAGAAGGACCTCTTCTATGTTTGATTCCTCGTGTTATAAAGATTCCTTTGACTTCTGTGCTGTTGCAGCATTGGATGTAACTTTTGTATCCACTAAAACATGCACATTTTGGTGTCAGATGATGACAGTAATCAGTTTTATTTTTAAATCTGAATTGTTTTGCTTTGTTAGCTGTGATTCATTTTTTCATTTGTGTATTAAACTACCTTGAAGCTTTATGCCCCAGAGTGTTTGCCAAATGTCAGAAAAATCAACTTGCATTCATTGGTGCAGATGTTCAATGTAGTTTATCGTTACGTGTACCGAGGTACACTAAAAAGCTTTTGTTGCAATAGACAATAGGTGAAGGAGTAGGCCAATCGGCCCAGCACCGTCATTCACTGTGATCATGGCTGATCATCCACATTCAGTACCCCGTTCCTGCCTTCTCACCATATCCCCTGACTTCGCTAACCAGTCAGCGGAAAGAAAATACATGATTACAATCGAGCCATTCACAGTGCACAGAGAATAGGTGCTGTGTATCGATACTGGAAATGTGTGAGATTAGAGTAAATTATTTAAATACTCAACAGGTCAGGCAGCATCTTGGGAAGAGAAACACTTCATTTCTCAGGTCAGGATCCTTTGGTAAGAACGGAGAAGTTAGAAAGCAGACATATTTTAGTTAGAAGTATAGGCACAGTTTAGTTTAGAGATACATTTAAACGGGCCCTTCTACCCACCAAGTCCAGCGATCCCCGATGTTTGTCGGCACTCTTTACTCTTACATATACAGTATGCAAACCAAGAATTCTTATACCAAGTACATGTGACAATAAAGAATCCATCAATCTCTAACGCCATGCTACACACGAGGGGCAATTTACAATTTTTACCGGAGCCAATTAACCTACAAACCTGTACGTCTTTGGAATGTGGAAGGAAACCGGAGCACCCGGGGAAAATTCTCACGGTAACAGGGAGAACATGCAAACTCTGTACAGACAGCACCCGTAGTCAGGGTCAAACCCGGGTCTCTGGCGCTGCAAAGCAGCAGCTCTACTGCTGTGCCACCGTGCTGCATTTCATGTCTGCACTACCATCCAACACAATCATGGGTGAACATTCACTTCAGGACCCTATCCTTGCACTCTCTGTTCCCTGTGAATGATCCCACATGCTTGAAATGATTTGCCCTACGATGCAAGGCCCCACATGGTAGGCTAGTCTGCGATGAATTCCGACAGCTTACCATCAAGTGGATGATAGCTGAGAAAGAGCTGTGACTTTTTGTTATTTACAGTTGATCTGTTAGGAGAAAATGTGAATAGGAAATGAATGAAAAGAGGAGAGAGCAGCAGAATGCCGAAACATCCTGAAGTACAAAACCCTATCTGAAATAAAACAATGTGTTGTAAATACTTGGCTTTGTGTGTGCAACTTCAGACAGCTTCTCCAGAGAGAAAAAATCTAACTAACAATTAGAAATCTTTGAGATTGAAGAAGGGTCCCAACCCGAAACACCACCCAGCCAGTCATGTCTATCTTCAGAATTAACACTAAGTTGATGACCTGTCCTTACGACTGCCAACTTCTGAAATACATACAAAATTGATACTGCTAGAATTCTGTGTGAACTCTTGAAAGTTGAAAGTCGCTGCTGTTTGAGGTTACTTTTGGTTTATTTGAAACTGTATGAGGCCAAAGACATGCCATTGTGGGATACAGAATTAAATTGAAACTCGGCATTCTGGAAAATGCAAGTTGAGATTCATGGCCTGTGATCTGCGAATTGATAGATTTAATTTAACAAGTTGGTTATTTAATGAATGGTTTTAATTTGAATTGAAATTAATATAATTAACAAATAATAGCAGAAGAAAAACTAAAACTAAAAATGGAGACATAGTTACAAAGTGATCAAGGTTGGCAACTAAATAAGGTCATAAGGAATAGGACTAGAATAAGGGCATTCGGCCCATCAAGTCTACTCTGCCATTCAATCATGGCTGATCTATCTCTCCCTCCACCATTCTCCTGTCTTCTCCCCATAACCTTTGACACATGTACTAATCAAGAATCTATCTATCTTTGCCTTAAAAATATCCACTGAATATAGACGAAATTAGGTCACTTAGAAGAGAAGGCAAAATGGGAAAGGGCATGGGTGGTGTTGATTTTAATGAATGGGATAGACAGTAGGGGGGTAATTCTTAGCTAAAAAAAATCAGGAAGTAGAATCTGTGTTGATAAGAGACCAAAACCTGGAATAGGTAGATTGTTTTCGGAAAGATTGAATTGAATACATTTTTTAAATTTAATACATTTTATTAGCCAACTATGTATTCATACAAATAATTTGTCTTGGTGCTTTGCTTGCTGGGATAACTGCATGCTATGCAGTAGACAATTCAAGATAAAACATAATTTAAACGTGCAGAATAAAATAAAATACCAGAGCAAAAGGAGGCTACAGACTTTTGGCTGGAGTAGAGCTACTGCTCGTGGGGAAAAAAAAGCTGTTTTTATGTCTGGTTAAAGACATGGTTAAGACTGGTTAGGCTTATTCTCTGGAGTTTGGAGCAATATATGACTTGTTTGAAGCAATATAATTAACTTAAGGGGTCTCAACAGGAGTGGAATTAGACTTTGGAGAACAGGCACTTTGGCCAAAGCTAACCAGTGATCACCCTGTACACTTGCACTATCCAACACACTAGGGACAATTTACAATTCTCTTCAACAAAGCCAATTAACCTACAAACCTGTGTAAGATGGAACTGTAGATGCTGGTTTACACTGAAGATAGACACAAAATGCTGGAGTAACTCAGCGGGTCAGGCAGCATCTCTGGAGAAAAGGATTAGGTGATGTTTTGGGTCGAGACCATTCAACAGATCCTACAAAGTTGTATGTTGGAGGAACCACGACACCGTGAGAAAACCCATGTGGTTACAGGGAGAGAGCGCAGACTCCATACAGACAGCGCCCATAGTGAGGATCGAACCCAGGTGTTTGGCGCTGTAAGGCTTCAACTCTACTGATGCGGCAATGTGCTTCCCTGTGAGCTGATTCCTCCCGTAAGAGAATCCATTAACCAGAAGTTTCTCATTAAAAAAATTAATTAGGAGAAGAAAGTTGACTTTCCTGTCAGAAATTTATATGCTAATGTGACTCTTTTCCGATGCATGGTCCAAGATGGTTAAGATGTCCTACTGAAATTGAAAATGTATAATTCGCCAGGCATTACAGGAAGCGATCGGCATCCAGAGGCCGTTCTGGAAGTCGCTCCAGGAGCCGTTCGCCTGCTGAGAAACGGTCTAAGCCTGGGGACACCCGAGGTCGCTCGCGGAGCAGGGAGCGCGATCGGAGAAGGGATCGCTCTCGCAGCCGAGATAGGAGACGATCACGGTCACGGGAACGGAAAAGGCTCAGGTGAGGATCTGACCCTTTGCGAAGCGACGGTGTCTCGGTTTATTGTAAGTGAGGTAACGGGATGGCATAGACAGCTCTGTTTGAAAGCATTGCAGCTTATTGCAAATACTTATTTGAAATGAGCAACTATTCATAATTAGATGAGAATGATTACGTAGCAAATTGATTTGAAACTAGAAGAGTGAGTTTAATGTGTTGGCAATAATTTCATTTAAAAAAAAGTATCCTATTGGTGGACGGTGAATTCGGTAAGAAACCTGCTGAGAATTAGAGTTTTAATAATATGCCAAAGCAAATTGTTCCTTTTAATTGCCACAATTCTTATGCCTTCATCAGTTGCTCCTTTGGAGATTTTATCTGGTTAAAATTTAAATATTAAAATAAAATATAAAACCACATCGCCCTTTTAGCTTAATTTACAGATTATATATTTTTACTAGCTCCCAGAAAGTGATCGCATAGCAGTTATTAAATTACATTTTGAGCGGGAACAGCTTTAATATTTACAGTAATAATCACTCACGGGGCATTGTGTTATTATAATTTATAATGAAGTCATCCAGATTTTGTGAAACAATTATTAAATCATTTATCCTTAATCAAATTTCTTTATGGTGAATTGCTTGAGTAATTAAGTTATTGGCTGTTTTATCGGCCACTGACTACTGGCTATAGGTAGTATTTCAAATTTTTTTTCACTATTGTGCTGAGCTATCTTAACTAATTTAATTTGTTGCTGTTAGGTTAGCGATAACTAGTTATCATGAAATTAGATGAATGCACATTAAAAAAAAGATGTTGATTCAAATAGCTGTTGCTTTATCTTGATGCCTTTTATAATGTTGAAAGTTTTTAAATGCAATAAAACTTTCCAGCTTCATGTTGTTCAGCTGGAAATACCTTCAGCTGGAATTAGTTCCATAATATGCGTTAATTATAAATAATTAAAGTTAATATGACATTTAATTTATTATATTTATTATTAAATTTAATTTATTACAGAGTAAATTTCGTAATATGTTTAAAATTTGAGCCATTTAATCTTTTAAAATATACAAGAAGAATAGTACATTGGAGTGGTGAAGTTACATGTTTTCCTACGAATAGGATGCTTTTACCTAGCCTAATTATTCTGATAATGCTGTTAATATTAGAATGAATTCTTAAAGTTTCTGATTCATTCAGAATAAAATGAATATTTCAATGCATGTTCTGGTAGATTGTGACATTGATGACTGATTAATTTGTACATTTTCTGATTTGCTCTCTTTCCTTATGTCGGCATGTCCTAAAGTGTTCATCATATTTATTTTGAAATTTACTATAATAAACTGCATGAATTTAGATTTTGTATCATACCTTGAGGCATCTATTTCTGTCCAGGACTACATGATATCCTCTAACTTAGTTGTCTTAAATGCACCTCCCATCCATAATCTATTTACTGTAGAAAGTGACGGAATAACATTAATAATGATTATAATTGGACTAAATGCATGTGAATTTATGGTCAGGGTATTTTGGCATGATCCTTTCTTTCTAGCAGTAGTTTTCTTTCTAGGGTCAACATATCCCACCCCTGACTAAGATTTGGTTGGGCAGCCAAAGCCCATGCCTTAAGTTGCTGTGATGTTAGCACTCACCATATTATTAGCTGGTGAATGTTCTTCTTGTATTTCTTCTTTCCATTTGCACTGGAATGTACAAATAGGAAAAATTGTTTTGTACAAATAGGAACATTTCAAAGCCTGTGAAACCCGGCTAATATTGCAGAGCCTCTTCGAGCTATTGTATGATTCTAAATGTGAATATTGTCCCAAATCTGTTGTTCAAATAGCAGCAGCACTGTGGGAGCCAGAAAACTTTAACCATTTTACATCCACTACAAAGCGTAAAGCTGAATATAATTTACTCTTGACTGATTTATTTTCTGCTTTCTTTCCAATTGTTTAATTTTATCTTACACAGAACACCACAGAGATGCAGAATGTCAGTGGTCATTTCAAAGTGAGTAGTTAGTAATTTAACCTTTAACCAAACATGCCTGAGTCAGAAAATTGTGGATACCATTCCCACCCCAGAACCATAACAATTCAAAGAATACTGAAATTTTAATATTAAATCAGTGTTGTTGGTAGAGCTTCGGTCTATCATATGTGGTAATAAATCACGGGCCTGTCAGCACCCTCTGATAGATACATAGATAAAACCATTTTCAAAGAATATTAGCAAAATTCATTTCATGGTGTTTTGGCCAACACTTATTGTTCACCCAACACTAAAAAGAGATGATTTGGCAATTTATTTCATTACTATTTGCAAAACGTCTCTAAGTCCAATTTGCCTAATTACAGCATTAATTATATTGGAACTATAATTTGTCGCCTGTGAAGTGCATTAGGAAATTCAAAGAATGAAAGTGTCATATAAAATGTTTTTTTCATCTTTATGCCTTTTTAGGTGTTACATTTAGATTTTTGTTGATAATAACCTTTTTTTCGACTGAATACAAAACTGAAAAAGTACATTATGTTCCTACACCAAGGTTTTATTACGTCCAGTTAGTTGGTTGAGAATGTCATGAGAAAGTCAGAAAAGCGTACCCATACACAGATTTGCATATGATACAAATAGTTAATGGACTGCTAAATTGAAAGCCATTTGAGATATGGGGATTATGTGTGTTTACATTTGGATTTGGTTATACAAGTTATGATTAAATATTTTCAGATTGCAACAGTTAGATTAACTATCCTAAACTACTGAAGATTTGAATGAAGACTGAATTTTCCTAGTTGTTAAAATATAAACACTTCCATTGTAGGCGATCTCGTAGCCGAGAGAGGAGAAGGTCTCGCAGTCGTGAGAAGCGCCGTTCGCTGAGCAGAGGTAGAAACCGTCGCTCGCACTCTCAGCCACGCTCCCGGAGCCGCAGTAAGAGCAAAGAGAGAAGGTAATAAACGGGCAGGATTAATTAGTTCCGAACATCAGATGAACAAGAAATTTAAAGATCAGATTTGCAGCAAGGAACTGCATGTACTGGTTTGTAATGAAGATGAATACGAAATGCTGGAGTAACTCAGCGGGTCAGGCATCACCTCCGGAGAAAACGAATAGGTAACGTTTCGGTAAGAAAGGTTTCCACCTGAAACGTTGCCTATTATTTTTGACAAGAGATGCTGCCTGACCCGCTGAGTTACGCCAGCATTTTGTGTTTATTAAAGATCAGATTTGTTCTTTAATATAAGTGGTTAAAGGAAGTTGCATGAAAGGAGGTTATCTTTCCCCATATGGAATTAACATCTGAACCTATTAAAAGGTTTTAATGATCGTCGGTCTAAACCAAACAGTTGTGTGTAAATTCAATAACTTGACCTATTGCTTAGCAACTGGTTGGTTTCATTTTTATTCTGCCATGTGTACAAGGGACCTACATTCTGGTGCTAAGCTACAATCACTGTTATGTGTAGAGTCAATTGGATAGTGTATGTTGTATTACCAATGATGTGAATATAGGACATAGAACAATGAAGCACAGGAACAGGTCCTTCAACCCACAAGGTCTGTGCCAAACATGATGCCAAGAGAGGATATGGAAGGGATATATCCACTAGTGGGAGAGTCTATAACTAGAGGTCATAGTCTTAGAATTAAAGGTAGTGTTTTTAGAAAAATGAGGAGAAATTTATTTAGTCAGAGGGTGGTAAATCTGTGGAATTCTTTGCCACAGAAAGCTGTGGAGGCCAAGTCAGTGGATATTTTTAAGGCAGAGATAGATTCTAAATTAGTACAGGTGTCATAAGTTATGGGGAGAAGGCAGGTTAGGAGTGAGAGATGGATCGGCCATGATCAAATGGCGGAGTAGACTTGATGGGTCGAATGGCCTAATTCTACTCCTAATCCTTATGACCTAATGATAAACTAATCTCATCTGCCTGCACATGGTCCATATCGCTCCATTTCTTACATATCCACGTGCCTATCTACACGCCTCTTAAATACCACTATCGTGTCTCCCTCCACCACCACCCTTGGTTGATCTTTCCAGGCTCTCACCATCTTCTGTGTTAAAACTTTGCCCCTCTCACCTTAAAGCTAAGCCCCTAGTTTTTGACATTTCCATTCTGAGAAAAAACTTGATGGTCTGCTGTCTATCTGTGATAAATCTTACCATCAACGCTCTCTGCTTTCAACAGAAATGTTGGTTTGGGGAAATTGTGTACCTGATTTTCCTTTCATCGGGATCCATACTATGAGCGTAGAAACTAGTAGACCTGTATTTCATCTGTTAACCTGTTCGATCAGTCCATTTTGTTGATTATAACTGGTAATATGTTTCTCCACTATTCCATCAGCCTATTTTTTTTACTATTATTCTGCACAATCACATTTTGGGAAGGGTTCAAATTAATTTGGATGAATAAAGGGATATAGTATATGTGTGCAACTATGCGGGGAGGTGGAGATAATGATTGAAAGAAAACTAAGACTGTACAGTAGGCAAGCAGACATGGAATGCAAGGGTATTTTGCTTCTATTTAATTACAACACTTACAAAATCACAACATTTTATAATGTCATCGCTTTGTTATGAGCGCACCTCATCCCTGCAGCTGATAAATAATCCTGTTAGAGAGGAATTTTGATCCAGTAGGAAGGAAGTAATCCAATTGCTTCACTAATTTCCTGTCTTATGGAATGGTGCACATCAGGAAATAGTCCATTGTGCACGTATCAGGTTTAAAAAAGGTATTGTTATCTGGTCTGGCTCGTATGATTGCAGCTGCTCATGCTTGATTGCCCTTTGAAGAGGCCTAGCAAGCCGCACAATTGTGTTAAGCCTTGTTTTATCCGGAATAAAAAGAATAATGTTAAGTTAACAATCTTGCCTGGGTATAGGACAGCTATATTTTACATTATTGGTTGATGTTTTTCCTCCTTTACAATTATGTAAATGTATATTGGGTGGTTTTTGAGCTACTGTCCTGAGTCTCCATTTACATTTATATTTAGGACAGTAATGGTCCATTTTAGTTGACCTGAACACTTTTGATTGATTTTGGAGGTTATTGTGTGTGGAAATCAGGTAGTATTCTTGTTTCTATAAAGCTGCTTGAAAGTGGGTTGATGAATATCTTTTTCCTAAAAAAACCCCACCAAACTTTGGAATCTAAACTATAAACAGAAGAAAGTCAATAGTTCAGGCAGCATCCGTGGCCAGAGAAGCAAATTAGCATTTCAGGGCAATTACGTTTCATCAGTTAACCCAGTGTGCCTTGGAGTAATTATGTTCTATGTTTTCTAGATCAAAATCCAAAGACCGTGTAGAAGCTAACAATGAGGCTGTGAAAGAAAAGAAAAAGGAGGAGAAAGATGATGACAAAGATGTCAGTGTAAGTGAAAGTAGAAATAAAGACCCTATCGTTTAGTGGTAACCTTTCATCACCCTGGAGCATCCCAAAGATCTTGCACCCATTTCAAGTAACTGGAATGTAGTCATGTCATAAGTTATAGGAGCAGAATTAGGCCATTTGGCCCATCAAGTCTGCTGTTCAATCATGGCTGATCTATCTTTCCCTCTCAACCCCATTCTCCTGCCTTCTCCCCATAACCCCTGTACTAATCAAGAATCTATATCTATCCCTGCCTTAAAAAAATATCCATTTATAACTTGGCCTCCACAGCCTTCTGTGGGTCACAGTCACAGTTATAATGTTGAGAAATTCAGTAATTAATTTGCACAAAGCAACCCGCTGAAGGTAGCAAAGTAGTAAATGACTGAATTATCAGTTTACAATATTAGGGATGAAAAAAATTACAGATGCTGGAAATCTGAAATGCAAAGAGAATGCTGCGAATGACAGATCAGGCAATATCCATGAGAAACAAATATAGACCTAACAGCAAGTGCTGAAGGAACTCAGCGCGTCAGGCAACAACTGTGGAGAGAATGGACAGATGTAGTTTCAGATCAGGAGCTTTCTTCAGATTGTCCATTCCCTCCTCGGATGCTGCCTGACCTGCTGAGTTTTTTTTTGCCAAGATTCCAGCATCTGCAGTTCCTTGTGGCTCTAAAAAATAACACAATTTCTTTCCACAGGCAACCCAAACTGACTTAACAGTTTTAGGTCAATTACTTTACAGCGAATCTCTTTCTGATGAAAACTTGCCAATCTGAAATGTCAACTTTTGTTTTCTCTCTCCATGGATGCTGTCTGACTGCTGAGGGTGTCTAGTATTTTATGTTCATATTTCAGTTCATGCTGTTGGTTGAGAGCTTGCTATAGTCAAAACACCAGAAATTTTCAATACAAAACAGAATATTGCAGGTAACAGAAAAGTGCAATAAGTACAAATCAGACAGTATCTGTGGAGAGTGTCATGATCCACACTGTTTCACTGCCAGCTTGCAACATTTATTCAGTTGGCTAATTCTAGCCCGATAACAGCTCTCCACAGCCATGTCTTTAGTTTCTGTGGTCCTGGTTTCTTGCCTTAGGTAGGTTATTAGTGTGTTGCCATTAAATAAGATGTTTGCTGATTTTGTGTTTTGGCCTCGGCACTATTTTCCCCATCCAATTCCCATAACAATTAATTTCCTGTGCAGTACTCTCAGCCTTTAATATACTTGCTATGTATTAAGCAGCCTTTGGACTGATTCTAAGGAGAAATTCCTCTTCATTTCAATCTTGGTTTAGAGATACAGCGCGGAAACAGGCCCTTTGGCTCACCAAGTCTGTGCCGACCAGCGATCCTCGCACATTAACACAAAACTACACACGCTAGGGACAATTTACACATGCACCATACAATCTTGTGTGGCTGAACCCTAATTCCCAGTCTATACCCCCTAGCTCTGAAATCCTTTACGTGACATAACATTTTAGCAAGTAGGAATAATCTGCACAAACAATCATAAATCATAAAGTTAGAAGTACAGGTGCTCCACTGATTATCCGGCACCCTTGGTGCAAGAGCCTTGCCGGATTATCCATTTTGCCAGATCAACAAAGGTATCCTAATAATAATAATAATAATAATAATAATTCAACAATATACCTCTGACCCACTAATTATACCCCTCCCTTGTCACTAAAGCACCATGGTCTGATAGAAACTTCAATAAAACAAATATATGTAAATTAAATCTGAATTAACTAATCGATGATATACATCAGTACAGATTTAAATGACAAAGGTTTGATACAGAAGCCATAGTTATGGTTAAATGTTAGCAAAATAAGCTAAGAATCACACAAATCTGGGGACCTCCACCAACAACTGCAAATGTAAACAATTAACTATTTTGGGGTGGATGGACACATCCCGAATGAGCCACATGCAATGCCATCTGTGGCCGCCAAGAGAACTAGTCTGGTGGTCGCGGGTATTTTAAATTATCCAGATTAAAGAAGAAGCCAGGACATCAGATGCCGGAACATTTGTGGTGTACCTGTACATATGATTTGTGAATATTATGATTTTATATCCAGTAAAAATGCCTATAGCTCATTATAGTTTACATTTAAATAATGCAGCAATTTGTATCTGGATTTCCAAGTATTCATCTGTGCACTGATTGTATAGCAATAAAATGAAAAGGCCTGATAATTACATTGACCACAGCAGAGAAAATTTCAAGTTATGGCATTAATAAAATCTCTTAATTTCTCAGAATTTTGAACAGAGCAAATTAGAGGAAGAAATGAGAAAACGGAAAGAACGTGTTGAAAAATGGAGGGAAGAACAACGCAAAAAAGTTGTGGATAGCATTGGTGAAATAAAGAGAGAACTTGAGGAGATGAAGCAGGGCAAAAAATGGAGTCTCGAGGATGATGATGGTAAGATTCTTTATATTGTTTGCGATCATCAAGCTTTGTGTATAATATGATCCCTCGGTCATTAATTGGGCGTTTCTTGAGTTAATCTGGTTTAGCAAGGTGATAGAGTAAGGATATATTTACCATATTGGTGATGTTTGATTTTGGGGCACACATTGACCTGCATATTGGGAGAAGACCTTTTTTATCATCTTGATAATAAACTAATGCCTGGGAATCTTTTTTATATCTGCCTGAGAGGATAGACATTGAACACCTATTCTCAAATGTAGTTCTAGTATTCTTGATTGAAGCAGGAACTTGATCAACATTCTTCTTGCATTTGAGTCAGCAGAAGTTATGTAATGCCCTCCAGGCGTCGTGGCCAGTTAGGCCTTCCGCATTCAGCTGCAGCAGAGTAATGCCATCCGGTTCGACATCCGTAGGTGCCTGCCCTAAAAAGGACGCATGCTCCGGGTTGGCGCCAAGTCGCGGAAACTCTGGTTGCATTATTCCTGCTGCCGTCTCTGTTTGTTGTCGTTCACCTGACTGTGGTCAGTTGACGGGGCTCACTACGGGGAGGTCGACAACATGAGCCCCTTGATCAACATTCAAAGTGATAAAATCTCAGGCTGGGAAGAAAACTGGAGGATGCGTCCCATTGTAGGTCATATCATTAGATGCCGCCGCGCTGAAATAACTCAGGATGGAGATGTATTTTAACATTGTTGACGGTTGGTCAAGAGTCACGGGAAGAGGAACTTGCTAACTCGGGAGAGGAACTGAACATCGCAGCAATGACATACTCGTGGGAACTCGTATTACACACTTGATCATAAACTTGCAGTCTCGTGCACAGCCACGAGTCTGTCACTCGGGGTACCTCGTGGGTCAACTCGCACAGTGAGACAGGGCCATAACTCTGTCTCTATTTTCCATGGCTTTAACCTAACTCCATTTTGAAGTTTTATGATTTAAACCTTCATAACACTTGGAAAATGTTGTGTAAACATTGGCCTTGAACGCGACTTGGATGTCAGATTCTACTGTTTATTTGAACAGATGATGAAGATGAAATCATTGAAGGTGAAAAGAAAGAAGAAGGAGATGACGACAATGAGGAATTGGACCCATTAGATGCTTACATGGAAGATATAAAGGATGAAGTGAAGAAATTTAACATTGGAAGTGTAAAAGGAGGAAGTGAAAAGGTAATTGTTATCTTTTTTCCCTCTACAAATTACTAATGTTAAAAATGCTGTTTTTATTCCTCAGGTTATTGCTATTGTCAACTGTGCAGGCTATTGTCAACTGAAAACACTTGCTTCTTAGATTAACAACGCACGTCGCAGAATGTGTTTGTATAGTTGGAACTTGCACAGAAATCTACATGAAATCTGATTTCAATTTTTGTGTAGAAAGCTTAAAATGGCATCTCTATTCATTCACTGTTCAAGATGTATTGCTAAGGCAAGGTGGGAATTTATTACTCACTGCTCTTGCAAAAGTGGTGGTGAGCAACTTCTGCGAGGTGTTGCTATCCATCAGATGAAGGCCTTCCCTCAATACTGTGGTTAGGGATTTCTGGGATTTAGATCCAGTGATGCTGAAGGAACAGTCATGGGGAGAGACTGGGGAAAAGGACTGATCCTTGATTATGCTGGTGGCCATGCCGAGGCAGTGTGAACTGTAGATGGAGGGACGGTTAGTCTGCGTGATGGTCTAGGCTACGAACATAACTACCAAACCAATCAGTAAAGCACCACGATAAAATGCATTCTACAGTGCATCTGTTGAAGTTGGTGAACTTCCTAGCCCTTTCTAAGGAAGCAGAGGCGTTGGCCTTAGCTTCGATGTGGCTGGTCCTGGATAACTTCCTGGTGATATTTATTCCTAAGAACTTGGGAAGGAATTTGCAAGTTGTAGAGTTAAGCCTTGCTTATTTTTGTGGGAGTGCTTGTACGTTTTGTTCACCTTGTCACAGGAAAGATGTTGTCGAGCAAGAAGGAGTGCAGAGAAAACCTCATTTTATTGTTTTGGCTCATAAAAGAAAATGGAGTCAGTTGCATGAGCCTTGTTGTGCTGAGCAAACCTGAGGTGTATTTGTGTACAATTATGATTTTTTTATTGTTTCGGTGCCAGAAGTCAGGTGCAACTGTAATGAAAGTCATGACTGTCGTAACCACCAAAAAGCCACATTCAGAAATGGAGAAAAAGAAAGGAGAGCTGATGGAGAATGACCAGGATGCAATGGAGGTACGAGGAATAATGCTTAAGTTATCTATTAGCATCATGAAATAAATGATTGTCCTATTAACTCTTTTAAAGATCAATTGAAACCCCTCTTCTTGTTGTAAACAAATTTGTTTTTCTTTTTTCAACTGAGCAGTATTCTTCAGAAGAAGAGGAAGTTGATCTTCAGACTGCACTAACAGGATATCAGACCAAACAGAGGAAACTACTGGAACCTGTGGATCATGGGAAAAATAGAATATGAACCTTTTCGAAAGAACTTTTACGTTGAGGTTCCTGAACTTGCGAAGATGTCTGCCGAAGGTTGGTACTTGCAATCTTGGTGGGTGAACTTTATGGTGAGATGAGTACGGTGCTATATTTTTCATTGTGATTCTTGGAATACAATCACAAACTGTATTCATTTCTTTTGTGAAGAAGACTAGCTGCAATAAAACATCCAGATACTTGCATAATGTTACATATGTTGTTTCTATCCACAATGTGGAGTGAAAATTCACGCTTCTTTGATGACGCATCTTTAAAATCTTTAAAATCTTTGCCTACTGACCCTGAAGTTGTTATATTCTACCCTTACATTTTGACATTTTCATATAAACCATGGGAACTTTGGGCCACACACTAATTTGTTCTTTTGAACTTCAACTTCTTTTCCCTTTAATTACTTTGCCATCTTTACATTTTTGTGTACAGTGCTTTAACCACAAACAATGGTTTCCTCCCTTTCATTTGTTGTAGAATAGACCTCTGTAGGGATATACACAGCAAGTTGAAAGCAGAAGGCAAAATCACCGTTAAAATTTATTTTTTGGTAAACAGGTCTTGTACACCATGAGTTAATATGTTAATTTGCACAGGGCTGATGCTACGTTGGTTGCTAGGGGGTTCTTTTTGCAAGGAATAGTAAACCCAATAAGGCATGTTTCCGGCTCATGAGATGATTACTGACTCTGCATCTTCAAAAGAGAGCTGGGCTATTTCTTGTCTCGACAGAAATTGTGTCTTCTCAAAGGTAGATGAAACAGCAGGTTATATAAGCTTGATCAATAACAAATCCAAAACAGGAAATGTTTCATGTTTTTCACCCTTATGATTTGCGGCTTTTGTCTAACCTTTTGCCTTTCATCGATAATTATGTAGTTGATGGTGAGACAGGGTAGTGATGTTTCTAGTGTCAGGATTTTGTGGAGCAAATATTATGAACCAGAAAGCTTTTCTTGCCTGCCATTTTCATATATTGGATGTTGTCTCTATAATAACCACGTTCAGGTGCTTGTAGAGAACTAATGTTTCAAAAAATCTTTGAGGTCAAGTCAGCATTAGGATGATATTAGATTTAAGGGCCTGTCCAACTGTACGAGGTAATTCAAGAGTTCTCCCGAGTTTTCACCTGATTTGAACTCGGAGAATATCCGTAGCAGGTCCGTAGGAGTCCGTGGATGTCTCGTAGTAGCACATACGGGTAACACATTTTTTCATCACAAGTATTTTATTCCTCGTGGACATTTTTCACAGTGTTGAAAAAACGTCACGAGTTTACTGGATTTCGAGACATCCACGAACTCCTACGGACCCGCTACGGACATTCTCAGTGTTCGAATCGGGGGGGGGGGGGGGAGACTCGGGAGAACTCTTGAATTACCTCGTACAGTGGGACAGGCCCTTTTTAGGTTAAGTCTGGGGAATTCAAGGAGAGGTTTTAGATTGCAACTTTCCAGTAGATCTTGCAACGACCAATGGATTAAGTTTGATGCACTATGATAATGAAGTATAAAATTTTTGGAATTCAAAATTATGAGCTAAGTTAGTTGCTACAATTTGTTGACTACAGAAGGGTTTAGAGCACCCTGATTACTAACTATCTGGGCAAACCGATCAGAACCTGCTGTTTATATATTGGTTGAACGCTTATTGTTTCAAACTTTTATGTTGCTTTGCAGAGGTAAGTGCCTACAGGTTGGAGTTGGAGGGAATTGCCGTACGTGGCAAAGGTTGCCCAAAACCTATTAAATCATGGGCACAGTGTGGAATCTCCATGAAAATATTAGGCTCCTTGAAAAAGTGAGTGCTTCCTAAAACGTTACTGTTAAAAGTGATTTTATTCGCATTTTTTGCTTCTTCCCAATTCTCAATAATACTTTTGTATATTAGACAAGCATATGAGAAGCCAACACCAATCCAAGCACAAGCAATCCCTGCCATTATGTGTGGACGTGATTTAATTGGAATTGCCAAAACTGGAAGTGGAAAGACTATTGCTTTTCTTCTACCTATGTTTCGCCATATCATGGATCAGAGGCCACTTGATGAAGCAGAAGGTCCTGTTGGTAAATATTTAATTTTACATGTTCACAGCAAATACCACTGTAATTATAGACCACAAACTATAAAACTCATAAACTGATTCAATTTGTTATTCAGTTATAGAGGTGTACAAAATCATGAGAGGAATAGATCGGGTAAACGTACAGAGTCTCTTGCCCAGGGTAGGGGCATTGAGAAGCGGAGCACACAGGTTTAAGGTGAGAGGGAAAAGAGTTAATAGGAACCTGAGGGGTACTTTTTTCACACAAAGGGTGGTATGTGTATGGAGGAAGCTGCCAGAGGAGGGAGGGAGGGAGAGAGAAAACGGGGAATTACAAACCAGTTAGTCTAACATCGGTAGTGGGGAAACTGCTAGAGTCAATTATTAAAGATGGGATAGCAGCGCATTTGGAAAGTGGTGAAATCATTGGACAAAGTCAGCATGGATTTACGAAAGGTAAATCATGTCTGACGAATCTTATTGAATTTTTTGAGGATGTAACTAGTAGAGTGGATAAGGGAGAAGCAGTGGATGTGTTGTATCTGGACTTTCAGAAGGCTTTCGACAAAGTTCCACACAAGAGATTAGTATACAAACTTAAAGCACACGGTATTGGCGGTTCAGTATTGATGTGGATAGAGAACTGGCTGGCAGACAGGAAGCAAAGAGTAGGAGTGAACGGGTCCTTTTCAGGATGGTAGGCAGTGGCTAGTGGGGTGCCGCAAGGCTCAGTGCTGAGACTCCAGCTATTTACAATATATATTAATGATTTGGACGAGGGAATTAAATGCAGCATCTCGAAGTTTGCGGATGACACGAAGCTGGGGGGCAGTGTTAGCTGTGAGGAGGATGCTAGGAGGCTGCAAGATGACTTGGATAGACTGGGTGAGTGGGCAAATGTTTGGCAGATGCAGTATAATGTGGATAAATGTGAGGTTATCCACTTTGGTGGCAAAAACAGGAAAGTAGACTATTATTTGAATGGTGGCCGATTAGGAAAAGGGGAGATGCAACGAGACCTGGGTGTCATGGTACACCAGTCATTGAAAGTAGGCATGCAGGTGCAGCAGGCTGTGAAGAAAGTGAATGGTATGTTGGCATTCATAGCAAAAGGATTTGAGTACAAGAGCAGGGAGGTTCTACTGCAGTTGTACAGGGTCTTGGTGAGGCCACACCTGGAGTATTGCGTACAGTTTTGGTCTCCTAATCTGAGGAAAGACATTCTTGCCATAGAGTACAGAGAAGGTTCACCAGACTGATTCCTGGGATGGCACGACTTCCATATGAAGAAAGACTGGATAAACTCGGCTTGTACTCGCTGGAATTTAGAAGATTGAGGGGGAATTTCATAGAGACTTACAAAATTCATAAGGGGTTGGATAGGCTAGATGCAGGAAGATTGTTCCCAATGGTGGGGAAGTCCAGGACAAGGAGTCACAGTTTAAGGATAAGGGGGAAGTCTTTTAGGACCGAGATGAGAAAATCGTTTTTCACACAGAGAGTGGTGAATCTGTGGAATTCTCTGCCACAGAAGGTAATTGAGGCCAGTTCGTTGGCCATATTTAAGAGGGAGTTGGATGTGGCCCTTGTGGCTGAAGGGATCAGGGTGTATGGAGAGAAGGCAGGTACAGGATACTGAGTTGGATGATCAGCCATGATCATATTGAATGGCGGTGCAGGCTCGAAGGGCCGAATGGCCTGCTCCTGCACCTAATTTCTATGTTTCTATGTCTAGGAGGGAACTGATGCAGGTACTATCCCAACGTTTGAGAAATATTTAGACAGGTACATGGATAGGATCGGTTTAGAGGGATATGGGCCAAATGTGGGCAGGTGGGACAACTGTAGATGGGACCTGTGGGCAAGTTGGGCCGAAGGGCCTGTTTCCGCAATGTAAGACTCTACGACTGCGCCTAATTAAGTCGTGGTCATAATTCAAAGCAACTCTAGTACTATCAAGGAATGCATGCACACAGCAGCCAAGTAGTACAGATTTTCCGTATTTCGTACGGAAATGCGATACGAATAAGGAAATACGCATTTCCGTTGTTAAAAACGTATTTTTATTAAAAACTAGCATGGATAATCGTTACAACGAGTCACCACTGCACCGGCCATGTTGCAGCAAAATCGCCTTCGAATATTACATTTTTAAAAAGCTCGGGTTTAATGAGTACTGCAGAAAGATTGGAGTCGTTTATCATTTGATTCAACTGAGACGTAAACGATTTGTTAACTGCCACTGTTAGCACTTGTTAACAGTCAGAAGTTAACACGTAGTTATACAATGTGTCACCAATACATCGATCTGCATCGATATAATTGTGTTTTGACCAAGCATTAATGACACCGAGTTCCTTTGAATAAAATTCACGGGAGAATTTCTTGAAACTCACTTTCATTAAGGGCTCCGGACTGTGAGCATGGGCTTCTTCCTGGTGTGCAGGTACAGTCATTCACCCATGTTATTTTAAGAAGGAACTGCAGATGCTGGAACAATCGAAGGTAGACAAAAATGCTGGGGAAACTCAGCGGGTGAGGCAGCATCGATAAAAATGCTGGAGAAACAACACGATAGACCACTCTGGAAGTGCAAGTTTTACTGTACACTTCATACTGTAGAACACATCATAATACACCCTGAGTGAATTAATGGGATTAAATTTTTTTTTTAACCTGTTGTCTAGAATTAATCGATACCCATCCTATGTACCTTATATCAGATTTATATTGGAATTCCAATTTTTGCTTTTGTTTTCCTATTTGTCAATTATTGTGCCCGATTATTTGGCGGCCAATCAACCGCTGTCTCAAAGGGGGTTGCATCCAATCACCGACCAGCTTCCCTTAAAATTCCCGTCCTAATCAAGCATTCTCCCGTCCAATCAGCCGCTGTCTCCAAGGGCATTGTGTCCAATCACATAATGCGCTGGTCACTCGGCGGCCAATCATACGTAGTCTCTGAGGGGCGTTGTGACCAATCACCGACCAGCTTCCCTTTACTGAAGCAGACGATGGCTGCAGCCAACACAGAGAGAGAGAGAGAGAGAGAGAGAGAGAGAGATACAGAGAGAGAGAGAGAGAGAGAGAGAGAGAGAGATGCAAGAAAGCAGCTATGACATATAATACACAATAAATTGTTACAAAAGCACAATAAACAAGTTATGCATTCTTGTACTCTGACATCGGTATGACCGCACATTTAAAAACAAAAAATTTCAGCCAAATGGCACCGCGTAAAAATACAGATTTTCAGGTACTAGAATACTGAAATGCTCTTACAAAACTTGGCAACTCTGCATGCCGCACCTAAATGATTAAAGTAGTAAAAACCATCACAAAGTATAAATGTGTGTTCATACATAAAACATAAGTGTAAGCTTAGAATAAAAGGATGAAATGAATGATTACATTAAAAAACAATACCGTTTCGGGGAAAAAAACACCGTGTAATGCTAACCTCATTGACTATTCTAATTTATGTAAACCACCTTTTTTAAAAACAAAACACACCAATTGAACAGAATGTAATGAAAGTGTAAACTAATCTAATGGCAGTAATTTATTAGAGAATGTCTATAGTGCCCTCCATAATGTTTGGGACAAAGACACATTTATTTATATGCCTCTGTACTCCACAATTTGAGATTTGTAATTGAAAAAAATTACATGTGGTTAAAGTGCACATTGTCAAATTGTAATAAAGGCCATTTTTATACATTTTGGTTTCACCATGTAGAAATGGGGGGGACTGTATAAACACTGCAGTAATTTCTACCGTAATACGGAGCCGGTGGATCTGTTCCCATTAGCTGACATCCAAGGCCAACTTTGCGGGCCAGCATCTCGGAGGCCTAGGCGGACCGTTTTGGTACCGTTCGACTCCTCTCGGAGGCCATGACTTCTGCTGGTCCGGCATGGCTCTGAAACCAAGGGTGTCGGAAAATCTGTGGTGGACCTGTACTTCATTTATTTCAAGAAACAAAGTTTTTCATGTATTTTTTAAATCATGCAATATTTGTGTTTATTCAGCACTGATCTCAACTCCAACCCGTGAGTTAGCCCTTCAGATTACCAAGGAGTGCAAGAAGTTCTCAAAAGCTCTCGGTCTAAGGGCAGTGTGTGTTTACGGTGGGACCGGAATAAGTGAACAGGTAATGCTTCTACTTCAATCTTTTCTCTTGAAAACAATAAATAATTTGAGTATTTTAACAGCAACTGGTATATGGAAAATACAATGTGTACATTTCTGAATGACAACAAAGTGCGAGCTGGATAGTAAATACTCAGAACGCCCTCAGTTATTTATTCTTGCCATGCGTACCGAGATACAGTGAAAAGTTTTGTTTTGCATGTTATCTAAACAGATCAGATATACCATACGTAAATGCAATCTAGTCATCTCAAGTACTATAGATAGAGCTAAGGGGAAGATACAGAATGTTGAATATAGTTTTCAGTATTATATGCATTGTGGTGCATCGGTTCCATAGACAAAGTCCAATGTCCACAAATGTAGGGCGATATTAATAAACATGCAGAATGGTCAAATAATTTGCAAATGAATTGTATTGCAGGAAAATAATGTAATGTATGTGGGTAGGAAGTGCAGCAGTGTTACTTCCAAAGTGCAAGATTAGGAGGTCTAGATAAACCAATGAATTTTATATATTAGATTAGACTACTCACTAAAGTTTATGCCATAGTAAGACAATTTAAAGATATAAACTAGGCTCCAAATTTTTTTTCTGGAGGAATAGAACTAAATAAAAGGAAAGTTATGCTGTTTCAAACTTGGATAAACATGCCGTATATATTTCTGGTCACTTTTTTAAATAATAGAGATAGAGGCATGGAAGAAGCTGCTAAAAACATTACAATGAAAATCCCAGAAATGTGTGAGTACACATATTAGGAAAGGTTGAACAGACTGGAGTTTTTTCCCTTGAGAAAAGAAGGTTGAAGGGATCGCCTGATCAAGGATTTTATAATCTTGAAAGGTTCTGACTGGATGCAGTGAGAATGTTCCCAAGATATAACCAGAGGCAATCAATAAAATATACCAATAGGGAATTCAAAAGAAACCTTTTATACCCTAAGAGTGCTGCGAGTATGGTTGAAACAAATAGTGAAATACATTTAAAAGGAGGCAGGACCAGCATATGAAGGAGAATATCGAACTGCACAAGGCCAGGCCTTTCAGCCCACAATGCCTTTGCCGACCATGATGCCAATTTAAATGAATCCCATCTGCCTGCCCTTGATCTATATCCCTTCATCACTTGCCTGCTCATGGTTATTACTGATATTGCTTCATGAAGTTCTTAATCTCTCACGGGGAGGATAATAGATGTCTCTAATAATATTTTTGGAAAATGAGGGTGGGCTGATTAGTTTCCTCTAAAAAACATTGTCTTGAATGACTGAGTTCTAATTCTTTGTGATTGATTTAAAATTACATGTTTATCCTTCTGCATTTTGACAATTGTGTTATTTCGTAATCCAGATCGCAGAATTAAAACGAGGAGCGGAAATTATAGTATGTACACCAGGCCGCATGATAGACATGCTGGCAGCCAATAGCGGTAAGTAAAGGAGCCCTTTAACAGTTGAGCACTTGCTTTACTTTTCATTTAATGTTTAAGTTTATATAAAAGCCCCTTAAAGCAGAATGCGGGGGAATTAGTTCAAAACATGAACGTACATGTTCACCGCACACCATTTTGAGATCAACGACAAATTTTGCCATCAGATTTTCTCTGGCAATTGCTTCATGAATTAATAAAAGGGAATTTTATTGCTGACAGTTGTTGTTTCAAGCTCAGTGGAATGCATAAGCTAGTGTTTGTCTATATATAGGCAGCTTCTCTTACTGATGCATGCCTGTACCTAAAATAACATATACAGATCATAATGATTCTGGATTGAACAAATACATTTCTACGTCATTATTTTTGCTTGGGTTCTTGTTGGTCATCATGGACACGATAAGCTGAAGGGCTTCTTTCTGTGCTCTATGGTGCTAACTTTATTGGGAATTGGCCATTTAAAAAATAATAGTTTTATTATTTGCATACTTTAGTTTTTCCACTTATGACAATTTTACTACTTGTACTTGTGACAGTCTGCTAAAGTTAGTCTGCTAAATTTAGTTGCGATGCAAATGTCAAAACTGTAAGACCACACCCTGTCCATTCATAATATGAAAGATTTGTGGATCTAGCTGACATAAAATCGACCTATCAAATTGCTGAACATTTTAATTGTTACTTGATCCTCAAAAATAATTTGCCTAATTGCACGATATCTATCCATTCCCACATCACCACTATTCAGTCCTGCAGAGGTGCCTTTCACATTAAAAATCCCAGTATTAACTCCTATGTTCTACTTAAGTCTCCATTGAACTTGCATAGAACTGTACCGCACAGGGAGAGACCCTCCGGCCCCCAATGTTCATACCAAACATGGTGCCAAGTTAAACTAATCTCCTCTGCTTGTAAATGATCCATATTCCTCCATTCCCTGCTTATTCATCTGTCAATATGAAAGCCTCTTAAATGCCCCCATTGTATCTGGCTCATCTACTACTCCTGGCAGGGGTTCCAGGCACCCACCTCTCTGTACAAAAAAAAACTTACCTCAGCACATTTCCTTCAAACTTTGTCCCCTCACCTTAACTCCCTAACTTTACATCTCTGTACATTGAGGAATTATTAAACTATATCCTCAATCTTGCTTTCCATTCTAAAATGTAAATTAATTGAATCTACACTCATTGATTGTTAAGCAAAAATTAAAGATAAAAGCACCTCAGAATTCCAAGTCATTTTGTATCGGTTTTCATCAATGAGTTATAGACGTGGAAGAACTTTTGACAGAGTATGCACTTGAGATACATTCTAGTATTAGATTATTGGCTTTATTGATAGACTCTTTTTGCCAATACAAAACTCATTAGATGGTCAAAAAATGTCCTCCAATCCTTGGAGGTTAATTGGCTGCTATACATTATCCATTGTGCTTAGGGAGTGGATGCAAAAGTTGGATAACAGAACAAGTGTGAATGGTGATCGATGGTCAGCGTGGACTCGGTGGGTCAAAGGGCCTGTTTCCCTGCTGTATGTCAATCAATCCAATCTGAAGAAGGGTCTCGACCCGAAATGCTGCCCGTCCCACTAGAGCTACTCTAGCATTTTGTGTCTATAATCCATTTCCTTCTCTGTCTTGCTATGTAGTAAGACTGAACAAATTCAGCATGGCGAATAAAGCATTTCTGTAATATCAAAACCATTTACAAACTGACGGTACTTAAAAACCAAATTAATTAAATCTCACAATGGTGTCAAAAATATTGCTGGTGATATTTATAGATTCGACGATAGTTAATTATAGCTTCACTTGACACTTAAGTGTGTTTTATATCATACATAATTGCTGATTTGAATGCATGAAAAAATATACATTTACTATTAGACACTGTATGATATTGAATCTCATTTTACTAAACTGTCAATATTATTTGACCCATATGGAGAAAGTTTCCTCGAGATTTGATTTTGGCATGCAAGACATAACCCATCAGAGGTAGGTTCTTCATCAAGTTGTGCAGTCTCCAGTTACTAACTTTTGGTTCCTTGGGAATATGTCATATTCATTACGGAATATAAAGTCTCCCGTTGGACATTTTCTTTTTTTTTTCCCACTATTTCTATGAAGGTTTAATTTTCTTGCATTCAGAATCTTAGAAAGTTGAGTAAAATCCAGCATATATTCCTGTGCAACACTACTTCGCTGGTTTAGTCTCCAGACGAAGTAGGCAGTTACTTAATATTAATCGCACTGATAATAGCAATTAAAGGCCAGTAGCAAGAACCTTGTCTTCCACACATGCGGTGTAACCTCTAATATGTTCTTTTTTGTAGGTGAATGCTGAGGCTTGTCAAATAATGGCCCTTGGGCTCCTTGCTTCATCTCATTCTAAAATTGTGTGATGGGTGTTTGTTTTGGAGAGGGCTGTTATGTGACTTTTGCAGGTTCTGCTTACCCTGATGGTATGCAAGAGTTAACAAACATGGGCAACTGTTTACACTTAATTTATACCCAATGTAAAATCTGTATCTATGTAATTTCTGTATGAAGCAAGACAAAATAGAAAACAGAATTCTAGTCTCAAAAAACGGGACCAATTTGATGCTTAATTGTGGACTTTTTAGTTTTGTAGCATTATAAAATGGCTTACTGGTTCTGATTTAAGTATTAATAATGTTTGCATGTGACATTCATTAAAATTATTCTTGCTGTTTCCAGGCCGTGTGACAAATTTTCGGCGAGTTACCTATGTTGTACTTGATGAAGCAGATAGAATGTTTGATATGGGCTTTGAGCCACAGGTAGGCAGTTTGAATTGGTTTTTCTCTGAATATGTTGAATGATGGCTTAGACGATGATATAGTAAAATTGAAATCGTTAGGATGCGTGTGTGAATAACTGATTAATTCTGAACTGCAATAAACAAAGTTACATAATAGTAACTTGAAGTAATTCTGTAGCTGGTCACGCTGAAAGGTCATTTGGATCATTTAACAAACCAGTCACCATTTTTTTTTGCACATATTATGAATTAAAAGAAGTTTATAAAGCATGCAAAGCACCTAATTTACATGTAAAGTAACTTGTTTGAGCAGAGACATTTATCAACGAGCTGTGCCAAGAAACTGCATTTTGATTCCAATCCATCCTACTAATGAAAATTTCGAAATACATGGCATAATATACTGTCATGGCATGCATTGCCTGCCCCTGTTTATCCGTGTAGGAGTGCATACATTGCACCTTTTAGATACAACTTGTTAATTAAAAACCACCACCTCCCTTTCTGCATACACACTCAAATTATTTAATTTTCATTATTTTCCCAGAATTTGACTTTTATTTGTATGTTGTAAAATTCTACATTGGATCACAATATCAGCAGGAATTAATCATTTTAAATATATTGTATAGGCCCATTCTTAGTCACATTTGTGAGCAAAAAGATGTAAAATTGTGGAATACATCTAAATCTGAAAGCATTATAGGTATATTGTTTTGTACTGTATATATGATTCATTTTTTTTAGTTCATCAAGTGAGATTTTTATATATGTTATGCTGACAATGTTTATTTAGGATCAGAGGTAAAATATGATTGGTCACATGTGTGACATCACACGGAAACGCTTTATAAACGTTATACATTTTAAAAAGCTAAATTGTTCTTATCTTTAGCAGACATGCATTATAGTTCTGTAGGTAGGAAAATAGCAATTAATAAGATTAATCTCTTACAATAATTTTTTTTAATGTATCTCTGTGATGACATCTGGCCATGTGTGTGAGATTTTGGTTCACTTCCAAAAGATTGGCCTATAGTGTAGTTGGCTGCGTTTTAATGTTTGCTGCTTGTTCCTTCCCTACCTTGATGGGCTGAGATAAGTAATTCATTTTAAAGTAATGCCAACAGACATTTTGTTTTAATTGCTGGTTACATTCATTATTGAGTGTTTTCATTTGTAACTTTATTAGTTCACAAGAGAAGCAGGCCGTTAATATAATCTGATCTGTATTTGTGCTCCACATAGTCATACAGTATAGAAACAGGCCATTCAGCTCAACTTGCCCATGCCGAACATGGTGCCCCATCTACAAGTCCCACCTGCACGTCTTTGGCCCATAGTCCTCTAAACCCTTCTTGTCCATTCACCTGTCCAAATGTATTTTAAATGTCGTAATAGTACTTGCCTCAACTACCTCCACTGGCAGCTCATTCCATAGACCCACCACCCTCTGTGTGGCGAAAAAGGTGCCCCACAGGTACCTATTAAATAATTTTTCTCTCACCTTAAACCTGTGTTCTCTGGTTCTTGATACATGAGCATCCTCCCTATTTCAATTAATTTCAATCTTTATTTTCCTCCTTCATTTACTTGCCTAACTTTACTTTGAAGCACTGCAGATGCTGGTTTAAACCAAAGATAGACACAAAGGACTGACACGCTCTGGAGAAAAGGGATAGGTGATGTTTCGGGATGGCACCCCTCAGTCTGAAGAAGGATCCCATCCCAAAACATCGCCTATCCTTATTCGCCAGAGATGCTGCCTGCCTGCTAAGGTACGCCAGCACTTTGTGTCTGTCACCCATATCAGGAGTCTTTTCCAAATTGCACTGAAAACATTTCAAGTTTGTGTTGTGCAAGCTCTAATTAATTGCTTCAGATATTTGAAAGCGAAACCAGCAATACATTGAGGCTGTTGGAGTCTGCCATCTGAAAGGTATTTTAGATGTTTATATTAAATTGTTCCATTACAGAGCCAGGAGGCGCTGTAAGTATTAAATGGAATTACATTCTGCTGCTAGCCACTATTTCAGCTACTTATACACCAGTCTTATCATTCTCTCCCCGTGCATGAGGCTCTTTTCTTGAGAATGTCAGGAGAAACTACCTGACATGGTTTTTTCAGGAAATTTATTCGGGATATGAAATATTTAGTTATATATACTGGATATAAACATTATAAATAAATAATTCTTACTGAGTATGATTCAGTATAATATTCAAGACTGATCAATGATCAGTCTGAAGATGTGTCTCGACCAGAAATGTCACCCATTCCTTCTCTCCAGAGATGCTGCCTGTCGTACTGAGTTACTCCAGCATTTTATGTCTATAATATTCAATACTCTGGGCTGAGTATGAATGCATCCACAGCTCGCCTGTAATTTAATTTTGTAACCAAAGATCCACTTTATCTTGTGTCCTCCTGCTGATCTCATTAGTTGGCATGTATAGGATCCCGCTCCTGAACCACAGATTAGCTCTGATATTTGTCCCTAAGGCTGAACATCGCTGATGTGGTTAATGATTTCTGTTTGCACATTAATAGGTAATGCGGCTCGTGGAAAACATTCGACCAGACCGACAAACAGTTATGTTTTCTGCTACATTTCCCAGGGCTATGGAGGCCCTGGCACGACGAATACTAACAAAACCCATTGAAGTACAAGTGGGTAGTAGAAGTGTGGTTTGCTCCGATGTTGAGCAACATGTGGTAAGTCTTTCATAATGGTGCAAATCACTCATGATCAACAATTTATTTCCACACCCACTGATTATTGTTTTAGTGTTGGGTGCAGGTTAGAAATTGTGGTTCAAAATTGCTACCATCTATACTGCTCGGGGAGGCACGGTGGCACAGTGGTAGAGTTGCTGCCTTACAGCGCCAGAGACCTGCGTTTGATCCTGACCGCCGGTGCTGTCTGTACGGAGTTTGTACGTTCTATCTGTGACCGCACGGGGTTTCCCCGGGTGCTCCAGTTTCCTCCTACATTCCCATGACGTAAAGGTCTGTAGATTAATTGGCTTTGGTAAAAATTGCAAATTGTCGCTAATGTGTAGGATAGCGCTAATGTACGGGGATGGCTGGTTGGCCCGGACTCGGTGGACCAAGGGGCCTGTTTCCGCAATGTATCTCTAACCAAATTAAAATCTCTTGTTCAGATGAACCAATATCCTTTGGTTTGGGGGGGGGGGGGGGGGGAGATAAGATTGGGTGCCGTGCTGCTACTTATTGGGGATGTTCAAACTACTTGGCAGGGCAATGAAATCGGGATGGAGAGAGGCAATTCAGGGTGAGGTTGGGAAGGAGAGAAACAATTGTTCTCCCTGTGACCACATGGGTGGTCTCCAGGTGCTCCGGTTTCCTTCCATATTCCAAAGTCGTGGGCTTGTAGATTGGCCTCTAAAACTTTCCTAGTATGTAGAGAGTGGGTGGTACAAACTAGTATGAAATAATGATTAATGGTCAGCGTAGACTTGGCGTGCCCATACTATTTATCCCAATCAATCAGTTGGGGTGTGGATGAAGTCAAAGGTAACAAAACAATTAGACATAAAAATAAAGTTAAGCAGCATAGGAGGTCAAAGGTGCTGCATCTGAATGCTCACAGCATTCACAACGAGGCAAGTGAATTAATTATTGCCACAATTTGAAGTAAATGGGTTTAATTTAGCGCTTTGTCATGATGGAAACATGACTTACTGATTGACCAACGGGGGGGGGGGGAGTAAATATTCCAGGGTGTTCAATATTTAAGAAGGATATTCAAAAGCGAGAGGGGGGGGTGATGTTAGATTATGTATGAGGGAAAACATCTGTGCATTGGTGAGACATTATCTTAGTTTGACAGTTGATGTTTGGAATCAAGCTGGGTGAAGCTGAGATATGGCAAAGGAGGTTGAAATTATCTATGGACCGCTATTGTGAATTGTGATAATGGGCATGTATGGGTAAGAAATTAGAGGTTTGAAGTACAGGTGTAATACAGAAATCATGTTAGACTCCAACCTAATGTGCACAAACCTGGACAAACCTAATTTGCTACAACAAATTAATTCAAGGAATACTTACAAAATGTTTTACTAGATCAATGTATTATGGAACCAATTGGGGAAAAAGGCAGCTTTGAACCTTGTTTTATGCAGGAAGAAAGGGTTAATTGATAATTTTACTTCCAGTGACCATTGGGAAACAATGGCTATAATATGATAGAATTTTACACTGGGCTTGAAAATGTCATGGTTCAATACAAAACGTAAGCACTTAAATCTCAATAAAGATAAATAAGGTATGAAAGGAGAGTTGGAAATAGTTGACTGGTGAATAAGTTGAAAAGTTTGATGATGGATAAGCAATGGTTATAATATGGTCGAGTTCTTCATTAGGATGGAGAGTGACATTGTTAATTCAGAAACAATGGTTCTGAACTTAAAGAAAGGTAACTTTGAGGGTATGAGACATGAATTGGCCAAGATTGACTGGCAATTAAATTCTAAAAGGATTGACGGTGGATATGCAATGGAAGACATTTAAAGATTGCATGGATGAACTACAACAATTGTTCATCCCAGTTTGGCAAAAGAATAAATTGGGGAAGGTAGTGCATCTGTGGATAACAAGGGAAATCAGGGAGAGTATCAAAGCAAAGGATGATGCGTACAAAGTAGCCAGAAAAAGCAGCATACCAGATAACTGGGAGAAAATTCAGAGACCAGCAGAGGACAAAGGGCTTAATTAGGAAAGGAAAAATAGATTATGAAAGAAAACTGGCAGGGAGCATAAAAACTGACTGCAAAAGTTTTTATAGATATGTGAAGAGAAAGAGATTAGTTAAAACAAATGTAGGTCTCTTGCAGTCAGAAACAGGTGAGCTGATCATGGGGAACAAGGATATGGCGGACCAATTGAATAACTACTTTGGTTCCGTCTTCACTAAGGAAGACATAAATAATCTGCCGGAAATAGCAGGGGACTGTGGGTCAAAGGAAGAATTGAGTGAAATCCAGGTTAGTCGGGAAGTGGTGTTGGGTAAATTGAATGGATTAAAGGCTGGTAAATTCCCAGGGCCAGATAGGCTGCATCCCAGAGTATTTAAGGAAGTAGCTCCGGAAATAGTGGATGCATTAGTGATTATTTTTTTTAACTCTTTAGATTCTGGAGTAGTTCCTGAGGATTGGCGGGTAGCAAATGTAACCCCTCTTTTTAAGAAGGGAGGGAGAGAGAAAAAGGGGAATTACAGACCAGTTAGTCTAACTTCGTTAGTGGGGAAACTGCTAGAGTCAGTTATTAAAGATGGGATAGCAGCACATTTGGAAAGTGGTGAAATCATTGGACAAAGTCAGCATGGATTTACGAAAGGTAAATCATGTCTGACGAATCTTGTGGAATTTTTTGAGGATGTAACTAGTAGCGTGGATAGGGGAGAACCAGTGGATGTGGTGTATCTGAATTTCCAGAAGGCTTTCGACAAGGTCCCACATAAGAGATTAGTATACAAACTTAAAGCACACGGTATTGGGGGTTCAGTATTGATGTGGATAGAGAACTGGCCGGCAAACAGGAAGCAAAGAGTAGGCGTAAACGGGTCCTTTTCACAATGGCAGGCAGTGACTAATGGGGTACCGCAAGGCTCAGTGCTGGGACCCCAGCTATTTACAATATATATTAATGATCTGGATGAGGGAATTGAAGGCAATATCTCCAAGTTTGCAGATGACACTAAGCTGGGGGGCAGTGTTAGCTGTGAGGAGGATGCTAGGAGACTGCAAGGTGACTTGGATAGGCTTGGTGAGTGGGCAAATGTTTGGCAGATGCAGTATAATGTGGATAAATGTGAGGTTATCCACTTTGGTGGCAAAAACAGGAAAGCAGACTTATCTAAATGGTGGCCGATTAGGAAAAGGGGAAATGCAGCGAGACCTGGGTGTCATGGTACACCAGTCATTGAAAGTAGGCATGCAGGTGCAGCAGGCAGTGAAGAAAGCGAATGGTATGTTAGCTTTCATAGCAAAAGGATTTGAGTATAGGAGCCGGGAGGTTCTACTTCAGTAGTATAGGGTCTTGGTGAGACCACACCTGGAGTATTGCGTTCAGTTCTGGTCTCCAAATCTGAGGAAGGACATTATTGCCACAGAGGGAGTGCAGAGAAGGTTCACCAGACTGATTCCTGGGATGTCAGGACTGTCTTATGAAGAAAGACTGGATAGACTCGGTTTATACTCTCTAGAATATAGGAGATTGAGAGGGGATCTTATAGAAACTTACAAAATTATTAAGGGGTTGGACAGGCTAGATGCAGGAAGATTGTTCCCGATGTTGGGGAAGTCCAGGACAAGGGGTCACAGCTTAAGGATAAGGGGTCACAGCTTAAGGATAAGACCGAGATGAGAAAGACTTTTTTCACTCAGAGAGTGGTGAGTCTCTGGAACTCTCTGCCACAGAGGCCTCAATAGGCCCGACTATGGGTGGACATGGGGATGGGACTGGACTTTGTGCCTTCCCCCACAGTGGGAACCATTGTGGCGGGATGTTTTTATGTTCATTGTTAATTCTTTAGTGTTGTGTCTTATCTTTATCTGTGTGCTGCATGGCAAGTCAAATTTCACTACACCAATTGGTGCCTGTGACAATAAATGTCCTATGTCCTAGTTGAGGCCAGTTCATTTGGCTATATTTAAGAGGGAGTTAGATGTGGCCCTTGTGGCTAACGGGATCAGGGGGTATGGAGAGAAGGCAGGTACGGGATACTGAGTTGGATGATCAGCCATGATCATATTAAGTGGCGGTGCAGGCTCGAAGGGCCGAATGGCCTACTCCTGCACCTAATTTCTATGTTTCTAAAACACCGGACCTTAAAGTAAGAAAATAAGATTGTGCATATCTTGTTGGGCCAAGATCGAACTTTTCAGAGATTTGGAAGATGCAAGTTGGAGCCAGAACACCACGACTCTCTGCCTGCTGTTCCAGAAGAGGATCTATTGTATGATACCACATAGCACGAACAAACATTTCACTGTCTTTGTTTCCGTGACAATAAATGAACTAAATTAAACTGATGAAGAAATAATACATCAGCTGAGTTGCCTAAAATATTTATTCCTTGAAGTAACAGAATTGCTAAAGAAGAAATGATTCATATCATGGCTGACGAGAGAAAGTAAGGATTTAATTGACCAATGTTGTTAGTCAAGTTAAAATAGTACTACATAGGTTGAAGTTTGAAAGCTGATAAATCTCAAAGACCATCTATTGACACCCTAGTGTTTAAAACATGGTTTAAAGATCAGACCCTAGTCCTATCTCTGAATTTTCTTGGGTACGTCGAATAATCCCTGTTGCAGGCGTACTCTGGCTTCGCTCTCGCACCCCCTCCCCTAGTCTCAACAGGGACAAAGTCCCCCGAGTCCTCACCGTGCACCCCATCAGCTGTTGCATACAACACATCATCCTCCAACATTATCACCACTTAGCACGGGATCCCACCATTCGTCACATCTTCCCATCTGCACCCCTTTCTGCTTTCCTCAGAGTCTGTTCCCTCTGCAATTCCCTGGTTCACTCATCCCTTCCCACCTAAACCTCCCTCTCTTCAGGAACTTTCCCCTGCAACACGCAGGAGATGCAGCACGTGTCCTCCCTCGACTGTCCAGGGAACCCGACAGTCCTTTCAGGTTAGACAGAGGTTCACTAGCACCTCTTCCAATCTCATCTACTATATCCATTGTTCTCGGTATCCCATAATGGTGAGACCAAGCGCAGACAGGGTTCACTGAACACACGCTCAGACTGCCCTGACCTACGAGATCTCCCAGTTGCAAAATATTTTAACTCCCCTTCCCATTCCCATATTGCCCTTTCAGTCCTGGGCCTCATCCATGTCAGAGTGAGGCCAAATTGGAAGAACAGCACCTTATATTTGATTTGGGCAGCTTACAACCCAGCGGTAATTCCATGTAACCCCTGCATTCCCCTTCCCCTTCTCCCCCCTTCCTCCACCCTAGTCGTCCTCCTACTTCCACTGTTTGAATCCTTGTATCCCTTCATTACCATCTCTTCCCCAGCCAACAAAGGGCCATTTCCTCGGTCATCTGTTGTCAGCCCTGACTTGTCCTGGCCTTTTCCTTCCTCCAGTTCCCTCCCCTTTACTTTCAGTCTGAAGAAGGGGTCCGACCCGAAACATCACCCATCCTTTTTCTCCAGAGACACTGTCTGACCCGCTGAGTTGCTCCAGGACTGTGTCTATCTTCAGTATAAACCTGCATCTAGTTCCTTTCTACCCAAATGTTAATGATGAGTTTGACACATAACCACTGGAAGATGAACTGATTGAGACAGGTAGTAGGGTGAAGGTAGAGCTAGATTAATTTATCATATCTCTGTCTATGTCCAGGACTGCCACATAGAAGAAAAAATGTCAACTATGATAATTCCATGCATTACCATTGAGTAGGATAATGTAAAAGTAAGGTGTAGTCAATTACTGCATTTTGTCATTCAAGGTCATAAATAATAAAAATATTCTTTAACCAAAGTTATTCCTTTTTCTCAGGTTGTCATAGAGGAAGAAAGTAAGTTTTTGAAGTTGTTGGAACTTTTAGGCCGTTATCAAGAAAATGGTTCTGTAATAGTGTTTGTGGACAAGCAGGAGCATGCTGATGGTTTACTGAAGGATTTGTTGAGAGCAGCCTACGCTTGTCTGTCCTTGCATGGCGGTACGTATATTCATTTACCACATCATACCAGTTATTTATTTTTCTTGTGACTTTCTTCCTGTTTTCCTTTACTTAAATAGATGATCTCGGAGAGTGGGGTTTGTTTCTTATTAGTTGGGAACGTCAAGCCTCATTTAAATTCAGAAGCATGCGGTGACATTAGGACACACTGCCGAGAACAAAGAGGGATCCACTGGGGGGCAGGGGGAGAGAACAAAGAGGGACCCGGCGTGGGGTCTGTGCTGTTGGCTGCCCCAACGCTTCACTGAGCTCGAGAAGTCCAGTGAGTCAGCACCCACTTCCATGGGTTTCCCAGCTTCCGGCAGCAACCTTAAAATCCTTCTGTGTTACCTTGAGTTTATGTATGGTCAGTTTTCAGAGAACTTGAACATTTTAACTCATTCCTCAATTGATTAAACCGACGTATAATCTTCAGTTTATGTTGTTTTGAAGGTATCGACCAATATGATCGCGACAGTATAATCAACGATTTCAAGACTGGGGTGTGCCGCTTGCTTGTGGCCACTTCAGTGGCAGCACGAGGATTAGATGTGAAACAAATGATTCTTGTTATTAACTACAGTTGCCCAAATCACTACGAGGATTATGTACATCGGGTTGGGCGCACTGGAAGAGCTGGTAACAAAGTGGGTATACAAAGTTGAAAGATCTTGCTTCGTTGAATTGCTGTGTGTTGCATTTGATTAAATGGCATTCTGGTGCTTTTTTGCTAGTAGAACTCTTTTCCTTTTGTAGGGGTTTGCATATACATTCATCACTGAGGAACAATCTCGATATGCAGGTGATATAATTAAAGCATTAGAATTATCAGGAAATTCTGTTCCACCCGAGCTGGAAAAGCTATGGACTGATTTCAAAGAACAGCAAAAGGCAGTAAGTGTAATTATGATAAATCGTATGTGGGTTCAAGAATTGTCATTTTGTCTATTGGTAGGAAAATGCTGCAGGGTATTTATATTCAAATATAGGTACACGGAAAATAGACACAAAATGCTGGAGGAACTCATCGGGTCAGGCAGCATCTCTGGAGAATAAGAGTAGGTGACGTTTTTATAACAAGAGGAGTTGAGTGTAGGAGCAAAGCGGTCCTTCTACAGTTGTACAGGGCCCTAGTGAGACCACACCTGGAGTATTGTGTCCAGTTTTGGTCTCCAAATTTGAAGAAGGACATTCTTGCTAATGAGGGAGTGCAGCACAGGTTCACAAGGTTAATTCCTGGGATGGCGGGACCATCGTATGCTTCTTCTTCTTGCGTATGGCGTGCACAGCCTAAAGTTGTAGGACAACTTGTTCTATTTGATCTTATTTGATTGTGCACGCCAGGTTGATTGCATTCGTCGAAACAGAGCGGACCACGTGAAGGTTGCATTCTCCCACCCCCGTCATATGCTGAGAGAATGGAGGGGCTGGGCTTGTGCACTCTGGAGTTTAGGCGGCTGAGAGGAGATCTTATTGAAACACATAAGATTATTAAAGGTTTGGACACGCTAGAGGCAAGAAACATGTTCTCGATGTTGGGGGAGTCCAGTATCAGGGGCCACAGTTTAACAATAAAGGGGACTACTCTCGAGCATGGAGGAGAGTTCCAAAGACATCCTAGGACCTCGTGGCGACCATGCTGCGAGTATGAGTCGAGGGCAAACTCTTCTAAACTTGCAAATTAGGTCCCTGCAGTGGGACAGGCCCTGAAGGGGTAAGCAATTTAGAAAAGAGATGATGAAACACTTTTTTCACACACTTGTGAGTCTGTGGAATTCTCTGCCTCAGAGGGCAGTAGAGGCCGGTTCTCTGGATACTTTCAAGAAAGAGCTAGATAGGGCTCTTGAAGATAGCGGAGTCAGAGGATATGGGGAGAAGGCAGGAACGGGGTACTAATTGTGGATGATCAGTCATGATCACATTGAATGGCTGTGCTGGCGTCATGGGCCGATTGGCATACTATTGTACCTATTGTCTATTGGGTCAGGCTTCCTTGAGTCTGAAGAAGGATTCCGACCGAAACGTCATCTACTTCTTTTCTTCAGAGATGCTGCCTGACCCGCTGAGTTATTCTAGCATTTGTGTCTATCTTTGGTGTAAACTAGCATCTGCTGTTCCTTTCTATACATACATGAAAGGTCTGTTTGGAAAGGACCTACATTTTAAAGCAGGAGTCGGCAACCTTGTTCTGCATAGGGACCGAGACGTATGTCTGTGAGCGGATGGCGGGCCACATCTATCACGTGTACACATGGATCCCGCCCCGGATGGCAGGCATCAAATTACGTGTTCACAGAAGGTAGAGAAAAATGCTGGTGAAACTCAGTGGGTGAGGCAGCCTCATGCAATCTTTGCATGTCTAACCCCGCTGTGTTTCTCCAGCATTTTTGTCTACCGTCGATTTTTCCAGCATCTGCAGTTCTTTCTTAAATGTGTTCACAGAAGGTGCACGGCTGTGCCGGCGGCTTTGCGTAGGGTGCAGCACAGCCAGAGCACGGCCGCACTCGGGGCGCCCGGCCGTTGGGCCGGATAATTACGGGGGAAGAAATACGCCTGCGAGCCGGATGATTTCGGGTTACGGGCTGCATTCGGCCCGGGGGCCGTAGGTTGCCGACCCCTGTTTTAAAGACTGAAATAAGAAGCAACAACTTTGATCTTGTTAACCACTTCTTTTGTGTTTTCTTAAGGAAGGAAAGACTATAAAGAAGTCTAGTGGCTTCTCCGGGAAGGGGTTTAAATTTGATGAGACCGAACAGGTCCTGGCTAATGAGAGAAAGAAACTCCAGAAAGCAGCTCTAGGTTTGCAGGATTCTGATGATGAGGACACTGCGGTTGATGTAAGTGCTTAAGGCTATCTGTGGAAGTACTGACGCTGGGTATTATGTATATTGCCAAGTTCCCTTACTATCAACTTTGAATTTAGTTTGTTCAGATCACCTGCAGTAGCAAACACATTTGAATTGCTTGTTCAATTCAAACTTCACTGCATCTTGATGTGCTGTAACGTTTGGTTCTTTGCAGATTGATGAGCAAATTGAGAGCATGTTCAATTCCAAGAAGCGGGTAAAAGATATGGCCATGCCAGGATCTTCTAACACCCCAGTACCATCTGCTGGCAATGCAGAGAAGCTGGAGATTGCCAAGCGGTTGGCATTGAAGATCAACGCCCAGAAGAACCTTGGTGCAGAAGCACAGGTAATAGGTGTCTAATGTAAATTGGTGGCTTATTAATCGGTTTGAAACCATTTTAATATAATCTTCAGTTGAATTAAAATACGGTTAACAGAAAATTAGATGTGGAAAATACGAGAAATTGTAAGAAAAACGTGAAAACTTAGCATTACGTTTGCCAGTTGCAAAAATGAATACATTGATAGAATTGTTTCCATGAACTGTATTCAACGTGTTAAACCACAGAACCCAAAATATAACCTGTTGACATCAAGTATAACCTGATGGAGTTATACTACCTTCATTAATTAGCTCAACTAATTAATTCAAAACTATCCAATTCTACAGAAAGAATATAAAGTATAAAGATATTTGGTATTCTATTATTTGAAATTGTATATTGGATATCCGTGCCAGTGAGTGAACATAGTTGATAGCATTTTATTAATATTAGGACATCATCCTAGGAATCGCTGTAAACTGTTCCCTGAATTCAGTTAATCCATGATATCATGTGTTTTTCACAGTCTTATAATGTGGGAAACTGATTATTTGGTGAGAACCTGTCAAATGATTCTTGTCAGTAAATTGCTATTATTGGATACATCATCGTCCAAGAGAGCTGGACCATACTGCTTTGGTACTTTTACCGCTACGTTTGACACTTGAACAGCTTACAGTCACGGTGGCGCAGCGGTAGAGTTGCTGCCTTACAGCGAATGCAGCGCCGGAGACTCGGGTTCGATCCTGACTACGGGTGCTGTCTTGTACGAAGTTTGTATGTGATCTGCGTGGGTTTTCTCCGAGATCTTCGGTTTTCCCCCACACTCCAAAGACGTACAGGTTTGTAGGGTAATTGGCTTGGTAAATGTAAAAATTGTCCCTAGTGGGTGTAGGATAGTGTTGATATGCGGGAATCGCTGGTCGGCGTGGACCCGGAGGGCTGACGGGCCTGTTTCCGCTCTATCTCTAAACTAAACTTATGTGGATAGACATTTGAACAGATACATAAAACACTTGGTACAGTAGACTTTACTTTAGAGACACAGCGTGGAAACAGGGCCTTTGGCCCACCAAGTCCACGCCGACCTGCATTCACCCCGTATATCAGCACTATCCTACACACTAGAGACAATTGACTATTTACAGAAGCCAATTAACCTACAATCCTGTACGCCTTTGGAGTGTGGGAGGAATCCGGAACACCCTGAGAAAACCCACACGGTCACAAGGAGAACATATAAACTCCATACAGACAGCATCCGTAGTCTGGATCAAATCCAGGTCTCTGGAGGTGTAAGGAAATAACTCTGCCAACTGTGCCACCATGGTACATGGGTAGGAAAGCTTCAAAGGGATAAGGGCCAAACATGGGCAGGTGGGACTATCTTAGACATCTTGGTCGGAATGGACCAAGAATTAGGCTGAAGGGTCAGTTTCTGTGCTGTATGACACTATGACTCTAAAATTGTAAAAAGAAAATTACATTGGAACAGAACAAAGATACATATTTATATTAACAAAGTTTTCTCCACTTTGAGATCACATAAAAAATACTGTTCTGCATTCTCCAGAAATATCATCAAATAAATTTAATTAAATCTTGTATATACCATAAATCAGCCTCAGAAATAGACAGTGTTGTATATGAAAAAGCCAAATACACCCAGAAGAAAATTTGTAAAATTAATGTTTCTCTATTGCTTTAGCAATGTTTTAACATGTGATAGCTCTTTCATTCGTATTCTGCTTCTAGTTACTGTGTAAAACAGTGTCCACTGCACGCTTATTTAACTTGGTTGCCCGCTGTGCACCAGCAGGTCAGAAATGTGATTCAGCTAACATATAATTGCTAACCGGACCTTGTTCACAGCTTCATAAAAGTACCTAGCAGCAGCTGTGAGTACTTAGTACTCATAAACAAGGCTGCCAATTGATGTTTCAGGTGGCAATAATTGCATGGTAATAATAATTTAATAACTAGAGCACGAGTTTGAAAATCCAAAAACAATGGATGTTAGAAAGAAGAAAAAGATCTGAATGGAACATGACTCCGAAATTTAGAAACCAGGAACTGCAGATGTTGAATTACACATCTGTCGGGACAGACCAGGGACAATTTACAGAAGCCAATTGATCTACAAACGTGTACATCCTTGGAGTGTGGTAGGAAACTGGAGCACCCGGAGAAATCCCACGCGGTCACAGGGAGAACGTACAAACGCCGTACAGACAGTACCTGTAGTCACGATCGAACCAGGGACACAAAGTGCTGGAGTAACTCAGCGGGTCAGGCAGCATCTCTGGAGAACATTGATCGGTAACATTTCGGGTCAGGATCCTTCTTCAGATTGATCTCGGAAGAGTCTTGACCTGAAACGTCACCTATCCATGTTCTCCAGGGATGCTGCCTGACCCGCTGAGTTACTCCAACACTTTGTATTCTTTTGGCCTAGAAATTCATTATCTCAATGTTTTTTTGTGCACAATGCAAAGATATGTAATCTTCCTCCATTTGCTAAAAGTGTATTTTACCCTGCATGGCTTGCAGCTAATTTAACACTCATAATGAAACCGGCCTCTGTGAGACTGGCTAGGTCTGCTTTGGCACTAGTAGGCCTAGAGACTTGGTGATTGGATCCTGTTACAATCCTTTCTTCTCTTATTACTGGCATCTTATTATTTATGTCCTTTAGGTGTCATCCTGACCCATATCCCATCCTTCTCAACAAATCAAGTCCTCAAGTCCTGATGTTACCAGAACCCTTCCGTTTACTTTTCCCTCCTTTGTTGACTCTCCTAGTCTGTCCCATCTCTTGTCCCGGAACTCTAGCCTTCAACATATTTCTTACTTTCCTTTAACTTTCTTCCCCTTCAATGACCTACAATTATAACCTCTCTTGTGCCTTCTGTGCAGTAGAATACTACGAGATCCTGTGCATAAAACATGCAGGTTCCCGCTCCCCTCATCAACATTATCACGTGCCTTTTGAAGGGAGAACTATTTCTAAGCTTGCAAGTCTTGATTCGAGACAGGCCTGAGCACTGTCCAAATGTTTTGTTTCTGTAAGAAAATACTGTGCAGATGTACCACTACAGGAAGTCAATTGAGCAAAGCAGATTCATTTTTATTACCTTATGTCCTGGTTGATAAGGACTTTGGATGGAGCAGAGGTAGAGTTGCTGCCTTACAGTGCCTAGATCCGACCTCGATCCTGACGAACGGTACAGTTTACAGAGTTTTTAACATTCTGATAGCAATGAATGCACTGTCAAGTAGGGTGCATAGAAGGCATGTCAATTGGTAGAAAGATTATGCAGTCTTGTACTCTTCTGTGGGTATGACCACACATAAAAAAACATTTTTTTCAGCAAAATGGCACTGTGTAAAAATACTGATTTCCTCAGCAAAATACTGATTTTCAGGTACTAGAGTACTGAAATGCTGTGACAAAACTTGGCAGCTCTGCTTGCAGGTTTGTAGGTTAATTTGGCTTCTGTAAATTGTCCCTAGTGTGTAGGGTAGTGCTCGTCATAAAATTAGAAGTGTATGGAGTTTGCTGGTCGGCGCAGACTCAGTGGGCTAAAGGGCCTGTTTCCATGCTGAATCAAAAAAAATACCGGCTTAGAAGCTTTGTCTATTCACAATGTGGGTGACAGTTTCATTTCTTTCGGATTGAAATTTGTGAATGGAAACATCTAATGGTTGTGGTATCTATCATTAATTTGAATCTGAGTCTGAAGAATGGTCCCAAAACTGAAATGTGGCCTTTCTATGTCCTCCAGCGATAATGAGTTACTCCAGCACTTTGAGGTTTATTTCGTAAGCCACCATCTGCAGTTCCTCTTTTTCTTTCGTGTGGTGTACACAGCATAAAGTTGTTGGACAACTTGTTCTATTTGATCGTCTGTTTGTGCACGTCGAGTTGGTTGCATTAGTCGAAACAGGGCGGACCATGTGAAGGTTGCAATCTTCCACCCCTGCAGTTCCTCGTGTGCCCATGAATTTGATTCTTATGGGTAGGGGTAATAATTAAATTTAAAACTCCCGTAATATTTATTTATGCAGTCTTATGGAATTGGCCATCTGATGTTAATATGGAATGAATGGTGTGCCTGAAATAAAAATGGAAAAAGCTGGAAATGTGGAAAGAAAAACAGAGTTAATATTTTTGGTCTGAGTTCCCTCTGTTTCTCTTTTCAAAGCTGCTGCCGGGCCTGTTGAGTTTTCCAGCAAATTCTGTTGTTATTGCAGATTTCCAGCATCTGGATTATTTTCAGTTTTCGAGATGTTTGAGAGTTTCATTCATCAAGGCAGAGTATGAAAGGAGACTACTGGGGTGAATTGGCACCTGTTCTTGTTGCTGTTCATGAGCCTGGAGGTTCAGGTGTTCTGACATCAAGTTTTTCCAAAAAACATGAAACTTTCATTTATGCAGTGGAGCAGAACCTAAAGTACTTCTTAGAAAAGAAGGGTCTCGACCCGAAACATCACCTATTCCTTCGCTCCATAGATGCTGCCTCACCTGCTGAATTTCTCCAGCATTTTTATCTACCGTTCATAGACAATAAACAATGGACAATAGGTGCAGGAGTAGGCCATTCGGCCCTTCGAGCCAGCACCGCCATTCAATGTGATCATGGCTGATCATCCCCAATCAATACGCTGGTCCTGCCTTCTCCCCATATCCCCTGACTCCGCTTAAAGTAAAATTAAAGTACTTTTTTTAATTTACTTGACATGATGTAGATCATGTATTTGTATATTCTATCAAAGCTTTTCACTGTACCTCGCTCGGTACATGTGACGACAATCTAAACTCAGAAACTCTTAGGATAAGTTTCCACTGTGTGTATTAGAGCTGTGAAAATTGGTTCTAATAAAGGAAAGGGGTGGGGGGGGGGGGGGGGAGGGGGTGTAGAGTAGAATCTGTGTCAGTCTGTATTAATGGATTCTTCTGACAACCTTGACAAAAGTCACTTTCTAATTCACCTTAAATGGAGTGTAGAGGTGAAGGGCAGAAAAGTGCTTTGTTTTTATGTTAGTTAAATTGTGTAAGAATGTGTACAACATTGTACATTGTGGCACAACTCAGCTTGAGAATTTGAAAAGGTAAGATTGTGAATGTGCACTATGGGTTCTGGTAAGTGCCATTATAAATATAAATCTGAAACGTCCCAAATCATGTGCTGTACTTTTTATATTGCAGTTTAATACATTTCCCCCTCCCCTTTTTAAATCCAGGATGTAATGCAGCAGGCCACAAACGCTATAATGAGGGGGCGGACCCTCCAGGCTCCGACCGTCTCTGCAAAAACAATTGCCGAGCAGAAAGCAGAAAAGATCAATGCCAAGCTCAACTACGTGCCAGCAGAGAAACAAGAAGACGAGAAACCAGAAAATGCACAAACAGAATCATTCAAAAGATATGAAGAAGAGCTTGAGATAAATGACTTTCCACAGGTATGTGGTTCTTGGGTGGGTGGGATTAAAATTACAAGTTGACTGGACTTGTTATTGCTGAAAGCCTGGATGCCGCAATAATACCTATCAATGTAATTTATCGGAAGTTATTCAGATCTTCAATTAATGCATGAAAATTATTACATTCATGTGATGAACTAAATGCCCATATGTTAATCACATCCCAAACCATTATCAAAATCTGTACATTGACCGCCGGCCGCTGTCGTGGCCGCCAGCATAGCCATCTCTGACTGCTTGCTTGTATCTTTCCTCAACTGACCTTGTGTTCTTTTTCAGTCTCACTGTCTTCAGTATTCATAAAGTCATAAGATCTTAAGTGACACAAGTATTACATAGAACAAAGAAAAATATAGCACATAGCAGGATTAGATTTAATGTGGGGTTGCATTTTTCAAGAGTAAACTTTTTATATAGACACAAAATAATAAAGAAGTTGGTAACTTTTCTCAAAGATGATCAAGATCAATGGTTGACTTTGAGATTAATTGTTATTTTGTAATCTAAAATTATTAAAGCATATATTAAATTAAATTACAACTTAGTTGAAGATGAATGGCAGAAGAGGTTGTGTTCCTGAGAATCTTTGTTTTCCAACTGCATTATCTTTGTGCAATGTTTGGAATGACAAGTTGCCCACTCGCTAACTAATATCCCAGTCTACAAAATTCCTTTAATTTTGACCATCAAATGCCATTTTAAAACTCTCCCCGTATCCCTTTAATCTTTGCCTCTAACATGAACAACATTGACCATAGTGGATTGTTGCTTCCAGCATTCCTGGTCACCTTTCTCATCATTTGTTGACTTATTCTACCTCCCCAGAATATTAAAATAGCTCTAAACAATATTCCCTAAGATTGATGGGTTTTTGATCTTTGACCACTCTGCCATTTTTGGGATATTCGAGTTGCCTCATCCTGTGTTTCTCCATTTAAGTGGAACTTCCATTATTTAGTTCCATTGTTAACTGGTTAGTTTAGTTTAATATTGAGGTAGAGCATGAAAATAGTCCAATGATCACCCTGGTTCATACACTGGTTCTATGTTATTCCCACTTTTGCAAACTACACACTCGGGGCAATTTACAGAATCCAATTATCCTACAAACATGCACGCCTTTGGAATGTGGGAGGAAACCAGAGCACCTTGAGAAACCCATGTGGTCATGGTGAGAACGTACTAACTCCATGCAGAAAGCACCCGTAGTCAGGATGGAAACAAGGTCACTGGCGCTGTAAAGCAGCAACTCTACTGCCGCGTCACTGTGCCGGCCTCTTTAATTATTATTATAGTAAAGATTATTTAAATAGCTTCTAAGTTTGAGCTGAATCTTTTACAGACGGCCAGGTGGAAGGTCACCTCCAAAGAAGCTCTGCAGCGGATCAGTGAATATTCAGAAGCTGCCATCACCATTCGAGGCACTTACTTCCCTCCAGGAAAAGAGCCAAAAGAAGGAGAACGGAAAATATACCTTGCGATTGAAAGTAAGCATAGATTATTATATTTGCAAAATCATTGCTTTGGCCAATGATTTCAAAGACTACAATAGTTTCTTTAGACTTTAAAGATACAGCACGGAAACTGGCCCTTTGACCCACCGAATCCACGCTGATCAGCAGACCTCCCAACATTTGATTGTCAAAATTCATAATATTTCCCCTCAAAATTCATATTTTTAAATGAAAATTCATAATATGTCGCGGCGCCCTATTCGGGGTCCCATGTCACAAATTCTAAATTGTGAAGAAGTATTTTAAATGCCAAAATGTGAAAAAGGTACATGTATGCTGAAACATTTATAATTCTTTGTTAAACTTTGATAAACTTGGCACTAGACTCACCTTAATTTCTCTCACTTGGGGTTGTTGCCGGCGGCTATGCGCCTGCGCACTGGTGCAGATCAGCGGCTGCCGGCGGGCGGGTGCGGCACATGCGCACTTGGCCAGGTTGCCGGCGGGTCTGCGCCTGCGCACTGGGTGGGGGTGGGGGGGAGGCCCGGTGATGGGGCTGCCACGAGCGGCCGGCTGCCGGCAAGAAAGTGCCGCTGATCGCGCGGGCCGGCGCCGCCCGGGCTCTGGGCCGGGCGTGGCGTGGCTCGAAATGGCGCCAGGCCCGGCAACCCTCCCCCACTGCGCACGCGCGGCCACTGGGGCCCGGCAACCCTCCCCCACTGCGCACGCGCGTCCACTGGGGCCCGGCAACCCTCACCCACTGCGCACGCGCGGCCACTGGGGCCCGGCAACCCTCCCCCACTGCGCACGCGCGGCCACTGGGGCCCGGCAAAGTGCCGCTGATCGCGCGGGCCGGCAAACCGGGGACACATGGCGCCGGCGTTCACCACGGGAGGAAGAATTTAGCGGGATAATTAGGGTACAAATCGGGATGGCGGGAAGGGAACCTAAAAAGCGGGAATATCCCGCCAAAAGCGGGATAGTTGGGAGGTCTGGATCAGAAATCACCTTATACACTAGCACTATCCTACACACTAGAAACAATTTAATATTTTACCTAAGCCAATTAACCTACAAACCGGTATGTCTTTGGGAGGAGATCGGAGCACCTGGAGGAGAAAACCCACGTGATCACAGGGTGAATGTACAAACTCCGTACAGACATCACACACAGTCAAGATCATACCTGGGTCTCTGGCTCTGTGAGGCAGAAACTCTACCGCTGCCCAACTGTGCCACCCAAGTCAAGTTGTATTCGTTACTTGCACATAAAGTGCAGTGAAATGAATTTGCCAGCAGCAGTACAATTATATATATATATATATATATATATATATATATATATATATATTTTTTTATATATTTTATTTTTTTTTTTTTAAACACACACAATACACAATAAAAATTTAGCACAAACATCCACCACAGCATTCATCACTGTGGTGGAAGGCGCAAAATTTGGTCAGTCCTCCTCCATTTTCCCAAATCCATTTCAGTTTCTTTCAGGTGTGGAATAAATGCACATAATCCTCCAGGCATTTCAGCAAAATCTCACTTGCATGTTTTATAAAAGCAAAATACTCCAGGTGCTGGTTATCTGAAATAAAGCAGAGGTGGTTGGAAATACTCAGCAGGTCAGGCAGGATCTAGAGAGAAAAAAGTTAACATTTCAGGCCGTGACATTTTGTCCGCTTTTCAGTAGGTCTGTATCCAGTTTTAATCTGTTTGACTACTTTGGTAAAAAGACAGCAGAGCACAACGCAAGTAGAATTCTGGGTGGGAAATTGAAGTGAAGAAAATTCAAAGAACCTGTTGTAATGTGTGCACCAGCATAACCTCAGCTGCTTCAACTCTGCATTCCTGTCTGTTTTCCACAGACCACCCTGCCAACACCAGCAACCTTTCAGCATTGGTAACTGAGGTCATGAAATAATCATATTAATCATTAAAATAATCAACAGCCTAATGTCCATTATGGAAGGAGATTTGGCACCTTATTCAGTCTAGTCTATATGTAATGCTGTCACAACTCGCCACTGATCAAGGTGCTCAGTTAGGTCATTTCATGATCTGCCCGAAGCTGCCTTGGTCCAAATGACTGAAGAAGGGTCGCCACTCGTAACGTCACCTATTCCGTTTCTCCAGAGATGCTGTCTGACCCGCTGAGTTACTCCAGCTTTTTGTGTCTATGTTTCAAATGACGATCTCGCTTGAATGATGGTTTACGCTTATCCTTTTTCTTTTATTTGTAATGTATTTGATTGCCTACTTGACGACCATCTTACTGATCAATATACATTCTTTTCAATACTCTATTTGTCAGGTGCTAGTGAATTGGCTGTTCAGAAAGCTAAAGCTGAGATTACAAGACTTATTAAAGAAGAACTCATCAGACTGGTAAGAGCCTTAATGGAACTTTTATTTTTTAATATATCACAATCTTCAAAATACTTTTAACAAAAATCATGATAGAATTATCTTTTGATCGGATTAAAGCTCAGTCTTCCAACACATATCTGAAAAAGTAAGCTTTATGTGAATTAATATTATATTTCAGTTTCTATAACATGGAAAATATTACCATTCTGTGATTAAAGGGACACAAGGATAGAGAAGTAGCATGTTGCAAAGTCACTTCATGTTGATATTTATACTCCACAAAACCAAATACTTCTTAATTACATACACCCTGGTCTCATGTCCTTTGAATTCCTTTTCCATCACTGAATTATACATCTGGCTCAGTCATTTTTCTGTACCGTTTCTGCCGGAAGTGAATTCCACAGCATCACAGCTTCTAATAAAGAAGTTTCTTCTGCAATCATTTAAATCTCCTGAAAGTAGTATCTTATTTTTGACCATTCTATTCTCGTCACTTCTATTTACCCTGATGGTATTAAACATTCCTATCGACTTTTTGCTATGTATGTATTCCTTATAATCATCAAATAAAATTTCCCGACATTTCAAATCCTCTCAGATTTATTTTTCTTGCTAGGAAGCATAATGAATTTTCACTCAACACTTACAGTAAGCTGAATTGTATATGTCGGCTTTTTAATGTGTTCATGGGATGTGGACATGACTAGTATGGTGAGAATGTATTCTAGATGTTTAAGAAGGGACTCCAGATGCTAGAGAATCGAAGGTAGACAAAAGTGCAGCATCTATGGAGCGAAGGAAATGGGCAACGTTTTGGGCCGAGACGTTGCCTATTTCCTTCGCTCCATAGATGCTGCCGCACCCGCTGAGTTTCTCCAGCACTTTTGTCTACCGAGCATTTGTTCTAAATGAGTATTTCATTTTCTCAAAAGTTTCAATAAACCATTATCAATTTTTATTGTTTTCTGACCTATTTATCGGTGGCTTTTGTTTTGATGGGATTTTTGATCCCAAATGGATGGCATTTTGATGAATTTCTTTACAATGAAGAAAATACACTCCAGCACTATTTTCTTTTTGGAGAAAACACACAGTGCTGGAATAGCTCAGCGGGTCAGGCAGCATCGTTGGGGGAAATGGATAGGCGACGTTTTGGGTCAGGGCTCTTCTTTGTTCAACGCACCCACAAATAAGGGATTTAAAGTTTATTTTGATGGGGATTTGAATTTTGGTAATGATTAAATAAAATAATATTCTGGAAAATCCACATGTTAGCGCCGTAACTTATTAACATTTTGTTTTTTTGTTGCAGCAAAATTCATACCAGCCAACCAACCGTGGCCGATATAAGGTTTTGTAGGAATCCTGTAAAATGTATGTTACACGTATACAAATTGATTTTAACGTAGTTTATTATTGTGCTTTCATTGATTTATTCTCTCCATAATGTTAAAATTACAATACATTTGAATTTTTTTTTTGCTATTCTACACAATCTGTAGAATTTGTGAATTTCTGGAAACTGTGGTTCTACAGTAATAGTTTTCTGATGTTAGATTTTCCCTAAAACCAACTTATTGGAAGTGAACAAAAAGTACTTATGCTTTTGAAGTGTAAAAAAATGTTGCATTTTGTATCCCTGGATTACAGAAATGTCAAAGTCAAATAAAATTAATATTATGTTTAATTTCAGTGCTTCGTTAATCACCGAACTTGTAATATTTGTTTGAAATAATACCGATTATAATCATCATGTACTTTCTATTGAATGTTACATTTCTCATCCCCTTGTCAATGGTTCAACTTGAGCTTTAAGATGTCCATAAACTAGGATTTTTTTTTGGGGGGGGGGGGGGTTATGATGGGGATGGAGTATTTTTTAATATTAAAAATAAGTATTTTAAAACTAAGCAAAGACTTACACTGAGTCGCTTTTTACATTTTAATTTCTGCATGAAGAATTAGTTTTTCTTGGAGAAAATCCACATTATTTTGATGAAGAAAATCTCGCACATTCTTAGATATTCTGTAGACAATAGGTATAGGAATAGGCCTTTCGGCCCTTCGAGCCATTCACTGTGATCATGGCTGATCAGCCACAATCAGTACCCCGTTCCTGCCTTCTACCCATACACCTTGACTCCGCTAACTCTTCATTTTGGTTAAATTTTAAAGAGCCTAACAATAACTTTGTAATAATTTATGTAACTTCAGCAAAAATTCCCCCTCAAGGCCAGTAATAATTGTTCGCTGCATCCAAAATGAAGTGGGCTCAGACTGGTGATTGAATCTTCTATCTGGGCCTTCCATCTGCAAATGAAGCAAGATCTTGGACTTGAAAACCAGGAGGTGTCTTTTTCACAACACTTTTAGGATATATAGACCAGGTCCCATCCCCTCAACACGAGGGAGGAAGAGAAAGGCTGGGAGAGAGGCGGGGAGGAGAGAGAGGAGGGGGGAGGTGAGAGAGGGGGGGGGGGAGAGAGAGATGGGTGTGAGAGGGGGGAGTGAGAGAGGGGGGGGAGAGAGAGGAGGAGGGGGGAGAGAGAGGAGGAGGTGAGGGGGCGTATTTGTCATATGTACCAGAGTGCAATGTAATTCCATGTTCATGTGAATCTCATAAAGAGTAGAATGGTAATAAATGCAATGATGAGTGCAAAGCAGCAGAATAGTGCAAATATTGGAATGCAGTTCAATTACGTGCAATGGTGAAAAAATAAAACGAGATAGAGTTAAGAATAAGATCAGACACAAAATGCTGGGTTAACTCAACGGGTCAGGCACCAACTCTGGAGAAAAGGAATAGGTGACATTTCAGGTCGATACCCTTCTTCGGACTGAAACATGAAGAAGGCCCTAAGAGTACGTGGCTGCACCTCTGGGAAGGGTGTGTGAAAGAGCTGGTTTGGTTCAGAAGTCCGAGAGCAGTGGGGAAGAAGCTGCTCTTAAGTCTGGACATCCAGTAGATGGAAGAGAGAAAAGGGAATGGCCATCTTTATCACTACCTCTAGCCTTCCAAGACACCATGAACGTGGGAGTGTGTGGAAGGAAGGAAGAAGCCTGTGATGGACTGTGTTATTGCTTTTTAATTATTGCTTAGTGCTTTAATGCTAACTCATTTCAATTATGTCCATTATTTATACAAATTAAAAGATGTAAAATGCCTTTCAATAAAGAAGTTATTTTGAAAAGAGTTATTGAAGCCTGCCAGTTTTAACAGGAATAGAGGCTCCAACTCCAGCTTGCAGGTCGTTTTGAGAACAGAAATTTAATACAACATCTGAGGTCTGCTCATCATTGACATCTTGCTACCTGACTCCCAGGGGTAGAGAAGTGGATTGCCAGGTAAGTGCAGACGGAATCCTGGCCAATATGTCTCCATTTTTTTTAATGTATAACCTTTTCTAAATGTAGCATCATCAATGATTGTAGATAGACAAAATGCTGGAGTAACTCAGCCGTCAGGCAGCATCTCTGGAGAAAAGGAATGGGTGACGTTTTGGGTCAGGACCCTTCTTCAGACTGAGAGTTGGGGGAAAGGGAAACGAGAGATATAGAAAGTACACAGAACAAATGAATGAAAGACATGCAAAAAGCAACGATGATTAAGGAATGGTAGAGCGCACAATGGTTCATTGTTGGCTGTGGAGTAGGTGATAATGGGTTATACAGTGAAAATCAACAGTGAAAAATGGATGAATGATTGATATGGGTTTGATTTCTTGTTAAGTTCTCTTAATAGTGAAACTTAGAATCACATGTGCCTTTTGTTTCACAGCTTAATTACTTGGAACTTTCAAGAATTCCTGAATTATTGTCCTGCAGTTCATTCACAGCCAGTAGCACCAAATTACTGTATAGTGGAGGCAAGGAAGTTCATTCCATTGAGTTAGCACTGCAGACTAAAATAAATTTCTAGGCATTTGTCTCTTACCATATCTTATATCCCAGGAGGAAGCTCTTGTGTTATATCAGGAGACGGCATAGTGGTGCAGTGGTAGAGTTGCTGCCTTCCAGCACCAGACACCCGGGTCTGCACAGAATTTGTACATTCTCCATGTGACCGCGTGGGTTTTCACTGCGTGCTCTCGTTTCCTCCCATATTCCAAAGACGTACAGGTTTGGAGATTAATTGGCTTTGGTAAAAATTATAAATTGTCCCCCGCGTGTAGGATAGGGTTGGTGTACGGGGTAATTACTGGTCGGCGCAGACTAGGTGGGTCATTAAGCATGTATCCACGCTGTATTTCTAGAGTCTAAAGTCTAAATTACTTTATCATCTGGCATGTTCAGGTTTAAACTAGTGAGCTAATTTTCAGAGAAATGTTTACATATAAATAATACTAGGGGCTAAAGGGTAACTGAAACTACAGGAGCAAGAGTGCTGTTTCTACCACTTGGTTTGTCACACCCAATCATTAATATGTCTTCCCATCAGCTAGACAGCACTGTTAATTTTCGGAGTCATGTAAATACACTCTAAACAAACTAGTTTCTGTTCTATGGTACTGAAAATCTGGAACTTTAATTGTTGCTATAACTTATTTCGTTACAGCCAGATGAGTTCTTGTATTTCTGGATGGTAACACTCCATAATTTCAAGAAGAGTGGTTAAGTCAACTAGACTGAATGCTCCCAACCTCTGTCAGTAAGATGGCAATAACGCAGAATGGGAACAGGGTGGGCCCATAACCCAGAGGTCGATAGAATTGGAGCAGATTGGACATGTAAACATACAGTCTGGTCTGTCCTGATGAAGCAATGCCAAGGACAATGAAAATAAATTGGAACTGAGATCTTTTAGTGCCAAAACGTTGGGATTATTATGAACATTTACAAAATAATGGTTAGAGTGTTGCATCCAGTTCTGGTAGCTACACTTTATGCAGAATAGATTTGATAGGAGTGGTTCCCAATATGAATGATTTCAGCTACAAAGTTACATTGTGTTTAGTTTAGAGATACAACATAGAAACACACACTTCGGCCCACCGAGTCCATGCCGACCAATGATGCCCCATCCTCTAGTCCCACGTTATCCCAGTTTTGCATCCTACACGCTGGTGGCAATTTACAGAAGCCAATTAACCTACAACCTTGCATGTCTTTGGAATGTGGGAGGAAACCAGAGCACCCAGAGAAAATGGTGACGGGGAGAACGTACAAACTGGAGAGACAGCACCCGTAGTCAGGATCAAACCTGGGTCTCTGGTGCTGAAAGGCAGCGACACTATCACTGCCGCCTTGGGAATTGTTTTGGACGGTGGTATCAGACTGGATAAACCCCTATTAATGGTAAGTTCATGTTCGTGTTTTAAGCAAGTTTGCTCTTTGAAGGGTGTCGAGGGTTATTGGGAGAAGGCAGGAGAATGGGGTTGAGAGGGGAAAATAGATCAGCCATGATTGAATGGCAGAGCGGAATTGATGGGCCGAATGGCCTAATTCTGCTCCTATAACCGATGATCTTGAACCAATGGAGAATGTGTAATGTTTTAGCGAGTCGAGACGGTAGGTTGATTTCAAAGACTTTATTACGAAAGTAAGGTGAAAACAATGGTAATCTTGAGACGGCTAAATACAGTGCTACTACCACCCCCTGGTAAACTCGCTGCAATGGCGAATGGTGAGCGTCCCTGCGAATAAAAGCAGGTACATTTTTGCACCGCAGACGAACCCTGCCGGGAAGTGGGAACAGGGGCCAACCTGCTCACCCGCTCCCGGAGGCTAGCCAGCAACGCCGGGCTGATGTCACCTGGCCGCGGGCGATGGGGCTTAAATCCCCGGGCACCCGCAGGGCTGAACCATACACTAGCTCGGCAGAGGAAGCAGCCAAAACTTCTTTAGGTGCGGTGCGGATGCCGAGTAGGACCCACGGCAGCTGGTCCACCCATTCCGGGTCTGTGAGCCGAGCCTTCAGCGCCGATTTGAGGTGTTCGCCCAGCCTGCGGGTGGTAGGTGGGCGTATGAAGCAACCGGGCACGGTAGAGCTGGGCCAGGGCAGACCACAAGGAAGAGGTGAACTGGGCCCCCGGTCAGTGGAAATGTCAGAAGGCACCCCAAACCGGGTAATCCAGTGGGTCGCCAGAGCCCGAGCGCAAGCCCCGGCGGAGGTATCTGCAAGCGAGATTGTCTCCGGCCACCGCGTGAAACGGTCCACTATGGTGAGCACAAGCAGGAACCGGCCCGTGGGAACCTCGAACTCCTGCACTGGGGGACGCACTGCTGCTGGACCTTGGAGCAAGGCAAGGGACACTGGCCCGTGCCCAGGCAGCCAACTGCTTACGGAGCCCGTGCCAAATGAACTTGGCCGCCACCAGCGCGGACGTCGCCTGTATGGACGGATGAGCCAGGCCGTGGACGGCATCGAAAACCCGGCGTCGCCAACTGACAGGGAGGATGGGACGGGCTCGACCCGGGGAGACGTCGCACAGAACCCGGGTGCACTTCAGCCGGCCGAAGGCCAGAAACAGCGGTGCGGTAGCCTTCCGTGCCTGCGTCTGCATGCTGCGCCGCTGGCATCTGGTCGTGGTCGACGCCGTAGTCGGGGGCCGGAATGGAGGGAATGGCGGGGCGGGACACGACGTCGGCAACGATGTTCATTCAGTTTACCCGCGATGTGACGGATGTCGGTAGTGAATTCCGAAATATAGGCAAGGTGCCGCTGCTGACGGGCAGACCACGGATCAGATATCTTGCCCAGGGCGAAAGTGAGAGGCTTGTGGTCCGTGAAAGCGGTAAACGGCCAGCCCTCGAGAAAATACCGGAAATGTCTTATGGCGAGATACAATGCTAGAAGCTTGCGGTCAAATGCGCTGTAGTTGTATTCAGGAGCATGCAGCTGGCGGGTGAAAAAGGCCAGTGGCCGTCTCCGAGCTGCTCCAGAAGGTCACCCACAGCAGCCTCCGAGGCGTCCACTGTGAGCGCAGTGGGTGCACCAACATGGTAGTGTTGGCCAGGGCTGCCTTGGCACCTTCGAAAGCCGCGTCCGCCTCTGCGGACCACACGAGGTCCCGCGGCTTGCCCGCCAGACACTGGAATAGGGGTCGCATGATGTTAGCAGCTGCCGGCACGAAAAGGTGATAGAAATTCACCAAGCCGACAAACCTCTGTAGTCCCTTCACAGTGAGCGGCCGGCCGTGGGAACCGACGAATGGCCTCGACCTTCACGGGTGGCGGGGCAGCGCCCTGGGGAGTAACGCTGTGCCCCAGAGCGGAGGCCGAACCGGCACTTTGCGGGGTTAATAACGAGGCCATGCTCACGGAGGTGTTGGAGCAATGTCCGAAGATGGGTGACGAGCTCCTCCTGCGAGGGGCTGGCGTCCAGATAAATACACACGAAAGGCAGACCCCGCCCAATCTGGTCCATCAGCCGCTGGAATGCCTGCGCGGCATTTTTTAACCCAAAATGCATTTGAAGCCATTTGAACAAGCCGAACGTGGCGGTTTTCAGGGCGTCGTCGGGGGCACGGGGATTTGGATGTAACCCCGGACAAGGTCAACTTTAGAAAAGGACGCGGCGCCCTCGAGGTGTGCGGAGAAGTCCTCAATATGGGGCACTGGGTAGCGGTCCGCCGGTTCAGACGCCGGTAATCCCCGCATGGTCTCCACCCTCCAGATGCTTTCGGGGCTACTATATGTAGCGCGGAGGCCCCACGGGCTGTGGGATCGCCGGACGATCCCCCATGTCGTCCATTAGATGAAACTCGTCCTGGGCGTGTACCGGGGGACCCATGGTGGGGATGTGGTGTATGACCCCGGGTTTAGAGTCGAGGGTGAGTGAGCGGGTCCACGTATCGTAAGTTGGGATGGTGCCCCCGTTGACGGCTGTGAGTGAGCACAGGGCCCCCGCTTACCAGCGCTGGAGTCCACGACAAAGCGGCGACCGGAGTGGCGGTTGCGGACGTAGAGGCGGTTGTTCGGACCGATCATGGTCGCCTCTACAGTCGATCGGCCGAGACATTGCCCTGTAAAGCTCGGGGCTGGTGGCAGCGTCGAACCTCCGCGCCCCATCCGAGATGATAGAAACACCAATGGTGCCTAGTGCCGGTCCAGCATCGCTGCTGTGGCTCCGTGTTGGAACTCGTGGACGGGGCCTTGTCGCGGTCACGCTGGGGCGAAGGGCGCGCTGGTGCCGCCATCTTGCTGCTCCGTCGGCCCGTTCAGCGCGCTGCAGAGGATTGGTGAAATCCGCGCCTGCGAGCATGAGGCGAACGTCGTCTGGCATCTGTTCATAAGAAAGTCTGCTCGAACAGCAGGCACCGTCCATGAGGGCAAGCCTCTCCTCTCGGCCATGTGGTACAGACGGCTTGCGATCTCCCAAGCCGTCCATGTGAAGGAGGCGAGTGGCGCGATCCTGGCGGCTGAGCCTGAAAGTGTGCAGGAGGAGGGCCTTGAGGCCGTCGTAGTTGGTGGGCGTGGGTGGGTTCTGCAGGAAGGGCAGCAATCGGAAAGCGGACTCCTACGTATGGCCCCCTACAACGTGGAGATATTTGGTTTCATCAACGACTATATGGCGCAGGTGGAACTGCGCCTCCGCGTGCGCGATCCACACTTGAGGCTGTTCGGGCCAGAACACCAGCAGCTTGAGGCTGATGGGCGTTGGGAACTGCGGCCTACCTGCATGTCTGCGTCCAATATCAATTGGCCACGTCGGGGTCACCAGCTCAGAGAGTCGAGACGGTAGGTTGATTTCAAAGACTTTATTACGATCTTGAGACGGCTAAATACAGTGCTACTACAACGGTGGTAATCAGAATGAATGGGCTTGCCCAGAAAAGCACGCAAAACAAACCCCTTCCTGCAGTCGCGTGTCCGAGGTTAGCAACCGCAGGGTTCAACTACTTCACAGGCCGCTACAATGTGTTCATTTAAAAGGTGTAGCGTTTTAGAATGGCAAAAAGGATTTATTTGGTAGTGTGAGGGATAAAGTGATTAAACCCTATTAAAGAAAGGAGTTTTAAAGAGAATTCAAACAGAGAGGGGCTGGAGAAAGGATTCTGACAGCAGAGTCTGAAGGTTGCTAGTTGCCAGACCCATCCTTGAGGCCTTGAGTAAGAAGAGATAGCTTTGTATAGCTAGAGAAGGGGGTGATGTAGAGAGATCCCTATCAGTGGAAAGGAGTGATAGATGGGACCCCTGTCACTATAGCTTAGCTTTAGTGCTGATATAGGAAAACTGAGAGGGTTCACTAGGAGGTGAGCGAAACTGGGCCAGGTCATGAGCAATTGAGCATGCTTAATAGAAAAAAATGAATATTACAACACACCCCTGGTCAAGAAATTGCTCATTACCATGAACATGTTTGAACATGCGATGTAATGATATGGGAGGTGCGAGGGGATGAACGGTGGGTTGTACCTACAGATTGTGCACTCCGACCCTGATTGGAGAGAGGTCCGGAGGAGAAATTTAATGTAAGATTTTGTGTATAAAGGGGGATGATCTCCCTGGCTTCAGTGTGTCTCGAGTTGGAGAGGCACCCGGTCTGCAGACTCGTAAAATAAAGAAATCTCTTGCTTCCAGGATTTAGTCTTTGAGTATTTATTGTGAGCATAAAGGGTATCTCACAAATTGGGGGCTCGTCCGCGATCGCCACTCCGGCTGCTTGGTGGAGGCAAGGAAGGAGGGGAAGGTGCACCCTGCTGATTTCAGCAGTCTCTGATCTCCTTGCTTGCCATCAGCAGTTTGAGCGAGTGATATTCGGTGAAAAAGACTCCGGAAGCAAGAGGGGGTGTAAGGTAAATACGTACGGGACGGTCGAGTGATTCTTGTGCACAGGACCCAGGTAAAAGAAAAAACGACTATTAAGTATTGCCTGGGCGACCGGGGTTTGTCGGACGGGAATAGTCCGACAAGGTAATGGGAAACGGAATGGGAGGAGTAAGGGTCCGGGGAACCGGGATGAGGCTCATACTGATATGGAGCCTAACATTCCGCCCGATAGTCCGTTGGGGCGAATGTTGGATGGGGTGAAGGGAACACCCGGGTAAGAGTAAGGGAAACTATGTGCCTCTCACCAGTATGGGGGTGAGGAACTTTAAAAAGGAGATGAAAAGTTTTATTGGAAGACCCCTTGGGACTGGCTGAACAAATAGATCAGTTCCTAGGGCCAAAAATGTTTTTATGAAAAATATTGAGTTGTTTCAAACAATCTCATTGAAGTAAGAAATGGAACTAATGTAATGTGTGTAAAAAAAACCGGTTTTGTATGAATGAGGAAGTTTGTATATGTGATAGGTTTGTTTGCTGTGGGTCACATGTTGTAAGGATTGTGTGTGTGTTCCTTTAAGGAATTGTAAGCAATGGGGGAGGTTATTGTAAGGTAACGGACAACGCTTTGGATCATCGCAAACTTAAAAAGGGGAAGTTGGAAAATGTAGGTTGCTTGGCTTCTATAGATTTCTTTTCAGTAAAGTTAATTTGGAAAATTGTTAGTCGTATGTATTTGTAGGGGGAATGGTTTGAACAAAATTAGAAATAAGTTAATTGCTGAACAACAAGCAGCTTTTATGGTTTGTTTAGATAAACATTCTGGTTGGAGAAGGGTAATAAATTAATGGGGCCCAGAAAAACAAAAAGGAGTTGGCAGACAATGATGTCAATAAGGGGAAGTTTGTTTACTTCAGAAGAAAGACAGATGGTCAGACAGGCAGGAGAAGGGGTTGCAGGCTGATGCGCCGACTTGAAATAACCAACAGGGGAAGGAAGAAAAAGTATGAGAGATCTCAGGGAGATAATAATCAAGGGAATTAGAGAAGCCGTTCCCAGGGGACAGAATTTCGAACGGGCTTTTGAAAATCAGCAGAACAAGGACGAACTTCCGACAGTGTTTTTACAAAGGTTAAGGAAAAATGTCCAGCAGTATTCGGTGATAGACCCTGATAAGACTGCAGGTCAGCAGTTGTTGAAGGTTAATTTTGTAACAAAATCATGGCCAGATATTAGAAAGAAATTGGAAAAATTGGAAGATTGGAATGAAAAAACCATTGAATCAGTTGTTAACAGAGGCTCAAAAGATATATGTAAGACGGGATGAGGAGAAACAGAAGGGAAAGGCAAAAATGATGTTGCAAGCAGTACAGCAAGTAGTATTGGAGGACGAGGAAGAGGTGAATGGAGGACCGAAGTTGGGGTCCCCGGGAGAACAAGGAACAAGGAATCAGGAGGGTGGTACATGGGGCCACCCTGGTGTTATTATTGTAAAGAGGAGGGTCATTTCAAGAGGGAATGTCCTAAGCGACGACGGGAGGTGCAGTCATACGCACTCATGGAGGAAGAATAGGGGAGTCAGGGGTTCCGCCCCTGGGGTGTATGGGATACACACGGGAACCTCTGGTAAATTTGAAATTAGGACCCCAGGGAGAGGATATGAATATTTATGGTAGATTCGGGAGCAGAAAGATCGAGTATAACTAAGGTACCAAAGGAATGAGATTGGGTAAAAAAAAAACAGGTTAGAATCTCAGGGGTAGAAGGGAAAGTGATGACATTACCCGAGGTAGAAGAGGTGGTGGTAAAATATGAGGATCGAGAAGTCAGTGGAAGATTTTAAAAGGAAGGTGAATAAATTTGCAAAGGAGGATAAACTATCTGAGAAGTAAGACATTGAGTTTAGAATGAGAAAGAAGGCAGATCAGAAAGGATTAAAGTGGAAAGAAGAGGGATGAATTGATGAGGGTACACAAAAAGCTGGAGAAACTCAGCGGGTGCAGCAGCATCTAAGGAGCGAAGGAGATAGGCGACGTTTCGGGTCGAGACCCTTCTTCAGTGAATTGATGAGACTGCTTTAGAAAGAAAGAGCGTGAAAAAGGAAAGACAATGTTGTCAGTAACAACAGACCTGGTTGAAGTCTGGAATAAGTGATGCACCGACACACAGTGAGTCCTATGACAGAGCCAAACGGGGGCCAGAGATTCCATGCCAATAATAAATGTATTTGGGAGAGTGTTTTCTCAAATGCCCTATCGGGAGTGAAATAAATCTGGATCTAAGCCCAGAGAAGGCTAGTAAGGAGATAGGTAATGGATAAGGTGTGTTGGGGATGTGAACAGGTATGATAATCAGGAAATAATAATAATAATAATAATGATCTTAATAATAATATTAAGATAATGGTGAACATAGCTATGGTAAGAACATTAAGAAGAGGTATTAAATACACCTAGGCCTAGGATGCGGCAGCGTTTTAAATACTAGCGCCGTGTTTTAATCAGATGTTGTAGGCAGATTTGGAAGGTGTTGATATAGTATGTGGATGATTTGTTGTTTGTTCCACAAGTGAGGAGCAACGTGAGAAAGAGACATTGTAATTATCTTGGAAAAGATGGCACAGGAGGTCATGATGTATCAAGGAAGAAGTTTTTGTTTTGTCAGCAGCAGGTAGAATATTTTTGGACGAGTAATATCTAAAGAGTAAAAGCTATAGCGCAGGATCAAATTGGAAGCTTGCCTGCAATCTTGCTTAGCTCAATTGGCAGAAATTAAGGCTTTAAGAGCAGCATATGTACATGGAGTCTGGCATATGTTTGGAGCAGTAGGGAAACAGAAAGGCTTTGAGAAAAGCAACGGAGACCCCATGCCAAAGTTAGCAGTGTTCCCCTATGGAAATGTTGTTTGGGTTACCTTATTTGGGAAAGATAGAAGGAAATACCCACCAATAGAGGGCAGTGATGTATTCTCAAGGAACTATTTACTGCTGTATCTCGTTCCCTTACAGAATTAAAAGCGAAAGGATTATTGGCTCAAAGCCCGCCACTTGACTTTCCAATACATGCTGTAAAGGCCGGCGACTGGGTACTGGTCAAAAAATTGGAAGGAGGAGAAACTCCAGCCCAGGTGGGACCGGCCATACCTAGTATTACTGACAACCGAGACAGCAATACGAACAAAAGAGAAAGGGTGGAACCCACGCGATCCGGGTTAAAGGACCCGTCGATACCCACCCATTCCTGAGGAGGAGGAACAGTGGACGGTCGGTGAAGCCGGGGAAGTAAACCCCTAACAGTAATTCTAAAAAAGAAAAGCATTGAATGTATAACTGACAGTATGAAAGGAGCAGTCGTGGTATTGTTTGCTTTGTATGTAATTGTTGTAAAAGGTATTAATAATTGTGATAAATGTTATCATCCTATTCAATACAGGGGGTAATAACCAGATCATTTACCTATCATTCCCATGTGAATAAAGCATTGCCATGACCGAAAGAATAGAATCATTTGTAAAGAGGGGGGGAAGGAGAGTATTTGATGGCAGGCAATAGGGGTATATAGGGAAGTTTGGGGCCGTTACCTGCCCAAGGGGAGAGAGATCGGTTTGTGTACAGTTAGTTTTCCATTCTCAGATCGTAAAAGGGGCAATAGATAAGACGAAGGAGGAAGTAATAAAAGAGGTTACTAAGGTAGTAGTCACTAAGCCGCCCCCTCCCCCACATACTCAGCCTCAAGTGCACCAGACACTGTACGAAGAAATCAAGAAGCAGATCGAAATCCTTGAAGGAGAAAAAAACCTATTTGTGGACTTGGCCACCCGGATAGCTGGGACCCTGAATGTGACTAACTGTTGGGTCTGCGGAGGACCGCTGATGAATTCACGCTGGCCGTGGAGAGGATCCATTGTTGAAATATGGGACCTGATGGGGTGGAACCTGACAATTGGACAAGACCGAGATCCCCAGGTATGGGTCCTGACAGATGCTCCGGTCGGGACTGAGTGTATCGCTAGGCCCTGGGCAAAGGATGCCGTCCTAGTAGGCAGCAGCCCCTGCCAGCGCATCGTCACCCAGTGGCCAAATCAGTCCCCGAGTGTGGTGGCCAGAGGAGCCTAAATGGTATCTAACTAAGAAATATGGGAAAAACTGCGCTATCCGGATGGAGATTGATGGAGTGGAATCAGCCGGACTATGGAAATGCACCGGGAATAACCATTATCAGGGGATCCCAGTATTGCGAGATATATGGAACAAGGTTGCCTCTAGTGGACCGGCCCCTGAAGGACTGTTATGGATATGCGGATACAAGGCATACTCGGTGTTACCGATGAATTGGAGTGGGACTTGTTTTATTGGACTGGTACAACCTGGATTCTTCCTGTTAAAACCCCAAAGAAGGCCAGTCGTTAGGAACACCTGTATTTTGATGACCTATATCGGAAAAAAAGGAAAATAGACATTGGAGAATGGGAAGATGATGAGTGGCCACCAGCAAGAATCATCTCATACTACGGACTAGCCACTTGGGCACAAGATGGATCCTGGGGCTACCGAACACCAGTATATATGTTAAACCGGATCATAAGGCTACAGGCAGTACTGGAGGTAATTACCAACCAAACTGCGGGGGCGCTGGAGATGCTGGCAAAGCAGCAGACGCAGATGAGAACAGCAATATACCAGAACAGGTTAGCCCTAGATTACCTTCTGGCAGAAGAAGGAGGGGTATGCGGGAAATTCAACCTCTCTAATTGCTGTTTGAACATCGATGATAATGGACAGGCAGTGATGGACATATCAGAAGGGATCCGGAAGTTGGCGCATGTTCCAATACAAAAGTGGAATTCGATTATGGGAACCCAATGGTGGGATTCTATCCTCGGAGGAACATGGTGGAGAACGGTGGGACTTGTGTTTCTATGTGCAGTGGCTGGACTGATCTTTATCCCCTGTTGTATCCCTTGTTTTAGGGAACTTATTACCAGAAGTATAAGTCAGATGCAGGCTGTAGTCATGCCTATGGGAGAGAAAGGGGAAATACAGAAAATAATGATAATGCGGCCAGGGGAAGTTTATGATTTACAGGAAGAGAAGTTAGGACGATGTTACGTCAGTTCGAATTGAAGGAACTTAAAATGAGGGTTTAATCAGTGTATGCGTAGCAAAAGAAAAAGGGAGGATTTGTGAGGGATAAAGTGATTAAACCCTATTAAAGAAAGGAGTTTTAAAGAGAATTCAAACAGAGAGGGGCTGGAGAAAGGATTCTGACAGCAGAGTCTGAAGGTTGCTAGTTGCCAGACCCATCCTTGAGGCCTTGAGTAAGAAGAGATAGCTTTGTATAGCTAGAGAAGGGGGTGATGTAGAGAGATCCCTATCAGTGGAAAGGAGTGATAGATGGGACCCCTGTCACTATAGCTTAGCTTTAGTGCTGATATAGGAAAACTGAGAGGGTTCACTAGGAGGTGAGCGAAACTGGGCCAGGTCATGAGCAATTGAGCATGCTTAATAGAAAAAATGAATATTACAACACACCCCTGGTCAAGAAATTGCTCATTACCATGAACATGTTTGAACATGCGATGTATGATATGGGAGGTGCGAGGGGATGAACGGTGGGTTGTACCTACAGATTGTGCACCTCCGACCCTGATTGGAGAGAGGTCCGGAGGAGAAATTGAATGTAAGATTTTGTGTATAAAGGGGGATGATCTCCCTGGCTTCAGTGTGTCTCGAGTTGGAGAGGCACCCGGTCTGCAGACTCGTAAAATAAAGAAATCTCTTGCTTCCAGGATTTAGTCTTTGAGTATTTATTGTGAGCATAAAGGGTATCTCACAGTAGAATTAAAATAAGTAAGAATTGTTCGTAACCAGGTGCAATCAAATTGTAATGACGCACACTGGATTCAAAGAAGTCTGAAGGGCATACTCAATGACTAGATACGATCAATGGATGTTCTTGACTGTAACAATGGAAACATCAAAAAACTAATGAAGCTCAGGAGTAATTTTGCTAAATTGCATTTTCAAATTAGCTTTGCTTTGAGTTGTTATTCCAGAACAGATGGAATAAATGCACAGTAATTAAACAAATGAGTACTGACTAGATTGTGTTAACGAAGAAACTGCAGATGCTGGAGAATCGAGGGTTACACAAAAAGCTGGAGAAACTCAGCGGGTGCAGCAGCATCTAAGGAGCGAAGGAGATAGGCGACGTTTCGGGTCGAGACCCTTCTTCAAACACTAGATTGTGTTTACGTTTAACTTATTTTCAACAGTGAATGAATGTGTGTTTGTTGGATTCCAGGACATGCATAGAATAATGAAGCCTTGAAAAAAAAAAAAGTAACATAACTGACCAGTTGAATAAATACATTCAATTTGATTGGAATAATTTCCCTGAGAAATCAAATAAATATTGTACCCAGAATAATTAGTTATTTTCCTTGTTAAACTGAATAGAGACCCGAGTTTGATCCTGTCTATGGGTGCTGTCAGTACAGAGTTTGTACATTCTCCCAGTGACTGCTTGGGTTTTCTCCGGGTGCTCCGGTTTCCTTCCACAATCCAAAGACTAACAGGTTTGTTGGTGAGGTAGACACAAATGCTGGAGAAACTCAGCGGGTGGGGTAGCATCTATGCAGCGAAGGAAATAGGCAACGTTTCGGCAATAGAAAATAGGCAATTTTCCAGCATCTACAGTTCCTTCTTAAACAGGTTTGTAGGTTAGTTACCTTTGGTAAAAATTATAAATTGTCCCTGGTGTGCACGATCGTGCTAATGTACGGGGTGATCGCTGGTCGGCGCGGGCCGAAGGGACTGTAAACTTTAACTTTACAGACTTTAGACTGTATCTCTAAAGTCTTCTGAGTTTACATCTTATATATTTTACTAATACATTTAAATAACCCTGTCATCGTCATTTGCGGAGAAATGCAGATCCAGTCTACTTAGCCGTGTATATTTAGCCGTGACTTCTATCGTCCACTCTTGAACTTTGCCATACAACCAGTCAATATGCTCGCTACTGTACACCTTTAGAAGTTTAAAAGAGTATTATTTGACATACTGTATCTCCTCAATATTCTAAGGAAGTAGAGGCATTAATGGGCTTTCATTATGATTGCATCAATATGGTGGGCCCAGGATATATCTTCAGAGATATTCACGTCCAGGAACTTGAAGTTATTGACTCTCTCCACCACCATCAATGAATCTCTCCACCGTGTAGTTCTGCAGTTGTACAGAGCCCTGGTGAGACCACACCTGGAGTATTGTGTGCAGCTTTGAGGAAGGACATTCTTGTTATTGAGGGAATGCAGCGCAGGTTTACAAGGTTAATTCACAGGATGGCGGGACTGTCATATGCTCAGAGAATGGAGCAGCTGGGCTTGTACACTCTGGAGTTTAGAAGGATGAGAGGGTATCTCATTGAAACATATAAAATTGTTAAGGGATTGGACAGGCTAGAGGCAGGAAACATCAAAATCAAACAAACTTTATTGTCATTTAGAAATAAATCGATATATGTAATTCCAAACGAAATTCCGTTGCATTTGGCTCCCCGTGCAATACGATAATAAACAGAAGGATAGAAGGATAAAAGGATAAAATAGACAATGGTGGCAGCCCATTACATGGCATTCAGGAGTCTGATGGCTTGTGGGAAGAAGCTGTTGCAGAACCTTGATGTTCTGCTCCTTATGCTACGATATCTTTTGCCCGAGGGCAGCAGAGTGAACAGTCCGTGATGGAGATGTGTGGGGTCCTTTATAATACTGCTGGCCTTAGACACGCAACGTTTGGTTGCAATATCCCCGATTGAGGGGAGAGAAGTCCCGATGATTTTGTTCCTGATGTTGGGGGAGTCCAGAACCAGGGGCCACAGTTTAAGAATAAGGAGTAAGCCATTTAGAACGGAGACGAGGAAACACTTTTTCTCACAGAGAGTGGCGAGTCTGTGGAATTCTCTGCCTCAGAGGGCGGTGGAGGCCGGTTCTCTGGATGCTTTCAAGAGAGAGCTAGATAGGGCTCTTAAAAATAGCGGAGTCAGGGGATATGGGGAGAAGGCAGGAACGGGGTATTGATTGTGGATGATCAGCCATGATCACATTGAATGGCGGTGCTGGCTCGAAGGGCCAAATGGCCTACCCCTGCACCTATGCCTATTGTATCAATGAAGACAGATTTGTCGATCCTCTGCCTTCCTCTTCTAGAGTCAACAATCAACTCCTTGGTCTCACTGACTTTAGACTTTATGCTTTAACAATACAGCTTAGAAATTGGCCCTCTGGCCTACTGAGTCCACGCCAACCAGCGATCACCCTCCATACACCAACACTATCCTTCACACTGGGGACATTTTTTTTTTTTACTGAAACCAATTAATCTACATACCTGTATGTCTTTGGAGTATGGGGCATTAAGAATAAGGGGTACGGCATTTAGAATGGAGATGAAGAAATACTTTGTCACACGGAGAGTTGAGTGTGGAATTCTCTGCCTCAGAGGGTATCCAAGTCCGGCTCTCTGGATACTTCAAAGAGAGAGCTAGATAGGGCTCTTAAAGATAATGGAGTCAGGGGATATGGGGAGAAGGCAGGAACGGGGTACTGATTGTGGATGATCAGCCATGATCACATTGAATGGCAGTACTGGCTCTAAGGGACAAATGGCCTACTCCTGCACCTATTGTCCATTGGGAGGAAACCGGAGCGCCTGGAGAAAGCTAACATGGTTTCAGGGGGAACGTACAAACTCCCTACAGACAGCACCCGTAGTCAGGATCCAATGCAGGTGGCTGTTGCTATAAGCAACTCTACCGCTGTGCCACTGTGACGCCATATATTCACTGAAAGCAAGGTTGTTGTTCTGGCACCATTCAGTCAGACCATTGCTCTCCCTCCTATACTCTTACACGTCATTATCTGTAATTCATCCAATAATGGTTGTGTCGTCAGCAAATTGAAGGATGGAGTTGGAGCTGTGTCTGGCTACACAGTCATGGGTACAGACTGAGTAGAGCAGGGGACTGACCACACACCCCTGACCACACACCCCTGCGCTGTCCCTTTGTAGTTGGCACATTTTCCAATCTCATTAGGCTGTGGGCCGAGCATCAAAAATGTGTCTAGAAATCAACTTTCGTGACCCATGTCTTGGAACTACATTCAATTTTGCACAGATTTAGATAAAATATAATTGAGAAGGAAGTCATAACTCATCAGTGCCAAAAGTTGCACATTAATTAATTAAACTAATTAGAAAATGAGATAAAAAAGTAAGCGCCATCTAGTGTCCAATGCCCATATTACACCATGAGGAGTCTATTTCTGTGTTGCAGTCTATTTCAACTATATATTATTATACCATATATATAATATATACCTCTGTAATCATATATTATAAAAATATATAATTGTGTGTGTTTTTTGAATGAGACTGCCGCCGAGGTCCGGCTCCTGAACCAGCCTAATTAATGTGTGAGGGCAGTTCTTCTGGGTTCCCCCGTTTACTGAACCCCACTGACTGCCAATGTGCAGTGGGAGTCACGGCCATAGTGGGACTGGGGTAGTGCCAGGCTGGGGGAAGGCTAAGGCATCTTCCACTGAGAGGAAAATGCCTAACCCTATACTAACCCTAACTCGACCCTCTTCCAGAGCTGCCCGTGGCTGGAGCTGGAGCCGCTTTGGGACCGGCTACGGGCTCTGTACGTGTGGCCCCGCAGCGCTTCCACCTCGGCCAGCATACCCTTCTGGATTGTCATGGTGATGAGGGTGGGGAGCAGCATTGCCCTGCACGCCGCCCGGGCCGCCTTCAGCACCCACATAGCGCCGGCTCCGTTAGTCTGCCCGCTCGCTGCAACACCGGCCGGCCGACAGCCCGACCGACCCCTCACAGCACTCACGGTCTACCAACTGCCCAACAGACCCATCGCAGCATCCACTGACGGGCCAACTGCCCGACCGACCCCTCGCAGCACTCACGGTCTACCAACTGCCCAACAGACCCATCGCAGCATCCACTGACGGGCCAACTGCCCGACCGACCCCTCGCAGCACTCACGGCCTACCAACTGCTCGACCGACCCCTCGCATCATCCACTGGTGGGCCGACAGCCCGACCAACCCCTCGCAGCACTCCCCGGCCGTCCGACCATTCTCACCATCCACTGGCGGACCGACAGCCCGACCGATCCTCCACAGCATCCATCGGCCTACCGACCGACTGACCCTAACCCTAATCTTAACCATAGCTGTACATTTGTTATTTACCATTTTTATTTAACTAGCAATGTTACAAAATTTTGAGATTTTAAAAATCAAGTCTGCAATTTATCACATCAGATAATGCATAAAAATAATTTTAATTTGACACCTAATTCACTTTCATATCTTCAGTATTAAAAAAGTTATGGCCATTTTCATACTCGGAAATTAGCATCTTGTTCCCTATTGCTTTTCCATTGACTTAACACAAAAGTTGTGATCGAGGACAGTCAAAAGCCGATATTTTTCTTAAAAATTAGAGAACTGAACGAAATTTTCAGTTATTATAGATTAACCATATAACCATATAACCATATAACAATTACAGCACGGAAACAGGCCCTCTCGGCCCTTCCAGTCCGTGCCGACCATTTGTTTTCCCCTAGTCCCATCTACCTGCACTCAGACCATACCCCTCCATTCCCTTCACGTTCATATACCTATCCACTTTACTCTTAAATGTTAAAATTGATCCTGCCTCCACCACTTCTGCTGGAAGCTCATTCCACACAGCCACCACCCTCTGAGTAAAGAAGTTCCCCCTCACGTTACCCCGAAACCTCTGTCCCTTATTCTCATGTCATGCCCTCTTGTTTGAATCTTCCCTACCCTCAATGGGAAAAACGTATCCACGTCAACTCTGTCTATCCCTTTCATCATTTTAAAGACCTCAATCAAGTCCCCCCTTAACCTTCTGCGCTCCAAAGAATAAAGACCTAACTTGTTCAACCTTTCTCTGTAACATTGTTGCTGGAACCCTGGCAACATTCTAGTAAATCTCCTCTGTACTCTCTCTATTTTGTTGACATCCTTCCTATAACTAGGCGACCAAAATTGTACACCATACTCCAGAATTGGTCTTACCAATGCCTTGTACAATTTTAACATTACTTCCCTACTCCTATATTCAATGCTCTGATTTATAAAGGCCAGCACACCAAAGGCTTTCTTTACCACCCTATCTACATGCGATTCCACCTTCAGGGAACTATGCACAGTTATTCCTAGATCCCTCTGTTCCACAGCATTCCTCAATTCCCTACCATTTACCATGTACGTCCTATTTTGATTTGTCCTGCCAAGATGTAGCACTTCACACTTATCAGCATTAAACTCCATCTGCCATCTTTCAGCCCACAAATGGCCCAAATCTCTCTGTAGACTTTGAAAATCTACTTCATTATCCACAACACCACCTGTCTTAGTATCATCTGCATACTTACTTATCCAATTTTCCACCCCATCATCCAGATCATTGATGTACATGACAAACAACAGTGGACCCAACACAGATCCCTGATTAAGGCATTGAGGCATTCTGAAACAAATATGAAACAATCTTACTTGGATGACCTGAAATTAAAGCATATAATTAGCTAGTTACCCAATTGTAGCTAATTACAAAATTTAATTACTAGATCTAAACATCTATCCATTTCTTAAGAAAATATTATTTAAAAAGCCTAAGTGTCCAAATAACATTCACACACGAATTCACAATATTACATGATTTTTAAATCTCAATGTTATGAATTTATAGGCCAAATTGAAGGAATTTAGTGTTTAGTGCCTGTAAATTAATGGCCATTTAAATCAGCTTGCGAGTGGGTTTTTATGGAACGCGATGGATTGGATCGTTGCGGTTGCGGTGAATTTAAACCCCACATCAGCAGGAAAAATACTGCCGGTTCCTATGGGGAATAAATCACTATTTCGCAACATGAAATGTTGATTAAGGTCATCTAAACAAGCACGTTTATATGAAAAATAAACGGCTTTCACTTACCTGTCCCCTACGTAAAATCCGTCCCCGTTGTCAGTGTTCACGGCATTAGAAGCTAATTTTTATTTTACTCCAGCGCTGAAATTGTCAGGCGATTTAAAAAAAAAAAGCCCGAGAAAATATAATTTCGGAAGGCATTGGAAAACCATATATTAACCCCCCCCCCCCCCCCCCCCAAAGGCGCCAAAGTCGCGCACACGGCCTGTGACAGAACTGCAGATCCGCTGAAGGTGAGTTTTGTAACATACCTAATTTAACAGTTCACATCATAACTTTATAAAGATAAATCAATTGAAAAACAAAATGATCAGCAAGGTTAGCATTACCATTATCCTTGGAAACCTTGTTATTGTATTGATGTAATGAGGAGGCAGCCATGATCCCAGAGTCCTCGCTGCCTAGCGACCATAAAACAAAGCGTGGGATTGGTCAATTTGCGCCCGACCGCAATGTCAAACGTGCATTGATTGGACAATTACTACTCGTAAAATTTGAAGTTTTTGTTATATTTAAACAAAATGTGCAGGTTTTGGTCTTGACGAGTTTCAGGTATGATTTATATAATATTTTTACACAATATGCAAAAAATTCAGGTAGTTCCGTGAGTTGGGTCACGAACCTGAATGAAAAAGCTCCTCGGCCCGCAGCCTACATGTTCATACATTCAGAAGTTTGTGTCTGTACTCACTGGAGTTTCGGATGAGGGGGGGACCTCATTGAAACTTACCAAATAGTGAAAGGCCTGGAGAGAATGAAGGTGGAGAGGATGATTCCACAAGTGGTAGAGTCTAGGACCAGAGGGCATAGCCTCAGAATAGAGCATACCGATAGAAAGATTGAATTTCTTTAGTCAGAGGGTGATGAGTCAGTGGAATTCATTGCCACAGACGGCTGTGGGGGCCGTCAATGAATATTTTTAAGGTGGAGATTGATAGATTTAGTACGGATGTCAGGGGTTATGAGGAAAAGGCAGAAGAATGGGGATGAGAGGGAAAGATAGGTCAGCCATGATTGAATGGCGGAGTAGACTTGATGGGCCAAATTGCCTGATTCTACTTTTATTCCTTATAACCTTCTCCAGGAGCTCTGGTTTCCTTCCACTCTCCAAATACGCACAGATTTGTAGGCTAATTGGCTTGGTTAAATTGTCCCTGGTGTGAGTTGGACAGTGTTGGTGTGTGGGCACAGTGGTAGGGATGCTGCCTTACAGCGCCAGAGACACTGGTTCGATCCTGCATACAGGTTCTTGTCTGTACGGAGTTTGTACATTCTTCCCGTGACCGCGTGGGCTTTCTCCGAGAACTTCAATTTCCTATCACTTTCCAAGGACATACAGGTTTGCAGATTCATTGGCCTCGTATAAAATTTAAAAATTGTCCCTAATGTAGGATAGTGTTAATGTGCGGGGATCGCTGGTTGGTGTGGTCTCAGTGGGCCGAAGAGCCTGTTTCCGTGCTGTATCTTTAAATTAAACTAAACTCAACTCGGATATTTTCAGTGCTTATCGACTTATTACAAGCATAAGGTACAACATAACTCTGGAAATAAACTGTTTCAGGACCTGGTGAGGGGTGTGTAAAGATATGAAGCAGGTACATCCCTTTTTATCTTATTTTCTTTATATTTTCCTTTTTTTCTTTTTCTTTTTCTTTCTTTTACTCTTTCTCGTGCTCTACGTCTTTCTGGGCTCTTTCTTTCCACTTTTTCACGTACTATTAATATCACTATCTTATCTAACTTTCTATATTTTTCTTTTTCTTGCTTCTGTTACTTTTCTATTATTAAAGTATAAAACAAGAAGTGGTACATGAAATGTATTATTTTATTTTTGGTTTATACTATTGTACATCTAATAAAAATATATTTTTTTAGAAAAAAAAAATATATTTTTTTTTTCAGTGAATTGTGTAAGCAAGGCTGATAATATCTCAGTTACTATTGTGATGTTTCTTGGCTGTTTTACTTGTAAAGCTCACTGGCCTAGTGGAATTAACGTGATTTATGTCTATGTTATTTAAGGATAGCAAATTTATATTCCTAAGTTTTCAATGTAAAGCTAGCTCTTATTTTACTTCGGAGTCACGTGAGTGACTACGTGAAGAAGCCCCGCCTGGCGCTGGAACGGCATGACGTCGACGCTGACGGCAGAGCATGAGCTGCAGATGCAGCTCCTCGACAGCGGTAGGTACGGGCCCGCAGGTAAGTGCAGGGGAAAAACACTTTCAGGGTCTAAAAACTCCATGGTTGGTATTGAACACCAGTATTTAAAACTAATTTAAAAGTAAAAAATAAGTAAAAGTTAAAATAAAAGGAAACACTTTATATAAAAACCAACGGAGTTTTAAAAGAACGTCCTAAGGGGAGCGATCGGAACGGGAGATTACGGAGCCGGTTCGGATACCGGTGGCCGTCAAAATCACGTTAGGAAAACTTTTTAGTCGCTCCACAAACTTTTGGCAGGGGGGGGGGGGAATTTTATAAAGTCAGAAAGGCCATAATTTAAAAAGTTACAATGAAAGACCTTCAGACTAAAAAAGCTTTATGGCTTGAAAAAATAATGGAAAAAAAGATTCCAAAAAATAAAAATAAAATATATAAAGAATTCAAGCCAAAAAGGGTTAAAAGGCCCAAAAACATTCCCTAACCTACCCTAAAGGGGTTTCACATATTAATATATATGATGAAATGTTGTGGGAAAATCTACCTCAGATATGTTTGAAGGTAGTCTCCTTGAGGAAAAAACTCAGGAGTAACAAGGGCAGTAAAAATAAAATGGAAAACTGACCCTAAAAATGCACTGATAGTGGTGGCTGTTCAAGGACTACAAAAATTGTAGAAAGGATTGGTTCACCTGTATAAGAAAACCTAAAAATTTGATTTTAGGTTTGCATCCAAAAGTAACGCCAATAAAGAAGGGGTACCTATAATAAATATGATAAAATTACCTCAGTGTAAAGATGTGATGGTATAAACCACACAAAACATCATTTTATATACACTTTCAACAGTGTAAGAACATTTTATTAAAATGGAAACATTTTCAACATTGAAATACAGTTGTTATTAACAAAGTGTTAATCAAATATTACAGGTGCTTGAAATTAATTAAAATGGGTCAAGCGGTGCAAGTTAAAACATTGTCTAAAGGATTAAAAACCAGTTCAAGGCTGTTAAACAGAATACTGGAAGAACAATTGTACTGATAAAAAGATCAACACTTGCACTAATGAGGACATGTTCATGGTTTATCTTGATCACATTTAAATTGGAAGGTTATAAAGAGTCAGCTGCAAATTAGTGCTGCAATTACAAGCCTGTTGAAAGGCAAGGACCTGACCCATCACATAAAGCCTATGTTTTAGGCATGCATAAATATTCATAAATTACTATTCTGGATTTAGGAGAAATTCAGCACCATAAGAGATGGAAAATTGTTCCATGATACAAATATGTCTCATTGCTTTGTTGACATACTTTGTCCCTCCATTAGAAAAGGAGCCTAGGTAAAGAGTAAATAAAGCTCCAAAAGAAGGAATACAGAAGCTTATAAGAATGTGTATGCCTTTGTGAGAGGCTTATGCAAATACCAAATGATACATTATCATTATTAAAGTAATGGAAAAAAAGGGGGTTCACAAGCTGCTTCAACTATAAGCTTAGCAGCTGTTGCAAGCTGAAGCAAGTATTAACAGATGAGGGACAGCTTCTGTGAATATTTGGGTAAGATAAGAATATTATCTATTCTTATCAAAATAATTGATACGTCTCTTGTTGGGACTATGGACAATAATACCAGGTAATTGCAAATGGATTGTTCTAAGAAATTTCTCCAAACATTTGTATTAATTATTGAAGTATAAGGAGTTATGGATTAAATATTGATTGTTCTATTATGGAAGTGTCCATGTCATATCAAGGTGAACAATACCACGGCTGTGGAATATATTAAACCACATAAGATAAGTAAAATAATAATCATGGGGTTATCTGAGTAAACAGATGTGGCATATTCTAAAATGTTTTAGTCCAGCTGTTTATCTCTAAGAAAGAGACAATGTTATCGGAGACAACAAATTAAGGGGGGGAAAATACATTGTCATTAATATGGAATTACTTACGATTAATCTGGTCATATACAGATTAAATCACTGATCTTTCAAAATGTTCTGTGGGTAAACCAAGAACAGGAAAGGTGGATGCTTTTCTTCTCAATTACATGAGGAAAAATGTTCTTTTATGTTCCTCATTTTTTGTCTGATAGGGCAGTGTCTGATGAAAATGTAGCAGGACACTGCCAGAGGCATTTTGGTGGCCCAAAACGGATCCTTCATGGTTTTTATAAATATTGAGTGATGTTGAACCACTTGTGATGATTCATAGTTGCAGTAATTTATTGTTGTACAAAGGCATCCATGACATGAAAATATGAATTGACTATCTGCAGGTTGACTAGACCATTACAACAGTTTGATGGTCAAAGAAGTCTATGAATGTTTAACTAATATAACAACATAACAATAAAATAATTATGTATAAAGAAGTGTTATCACTGCAATTTGCAGAAATAAGTTTAAAAAACAATATTTTTATAAGAAATTGGAAGTCTGTGTATACAGTAAAGTTATTTGTCATATTAGATATAGGTGAGTTCCTTGTGGATTGCATTTTTTCAGAGTATCTAATTGATAGATCCAATAATAGGGCTCAGAGTGTTTATCGTCCTATTTACGGACAATATACTAACCAAGAAGTTATCGGGTTCATTCGTAATATCCCGATATGAAAAGGGATATATATGTAGATATAAATATATATATATATATATATATATATATATATATATATATATATATATATATATATATATATATATATATATATATATATATAATCTGTCCAAAATTGCAATACATAAGTCTAGAGATCAATATAGTCCTGAATTGCCTTAGGCAATGGACTCCAATTCTATCAATAATTCAAAAAAGTTAACATTGAAAGTAATAATGCTGATGACCTTAGTATCAATATAAGAGTGCAAACATTGCAAATATTACGTTATAATTGTATATGGATACAGATTACATTATCATATATGTTTATGAATTTACCAAACAAAGCAGACCAAGAAGAGCTGAAACCAAGGTAAACCTATAAGCATATCCTGTCGGCCTTAAATTGTGTGTGTGTGTGAACATTGATGAAATATGTTGAAGTAAGTAAGAGTCTCTGTGGTCATGAGACAGCACTACTTATTACACACAAAAAAACACATTAGGTTTCAGTAAAAACTGATGGTTCTAGAGAAATGTATTCTAGATGGTCATGACATGAGAATTAAGGGACAGAAGTTTAGGGGGAAGGGGAACTTCTTTACTCAGAGGGTGGTGGCAGCTTATCGATTTTAACATTTAAAAGTAAAGTGGATAGGTATATGGACGTGAAGGGAATGGAGGGGTATGGTCTGAGTGCAGGTAGATGGGACTAGGGGAAAACAAATGGTCGGCACGGACTGGAAGGGCCGAGAGGGCCTGTCTCCGTGCTGTAATTGTTATATGGTTATATGGGTTAAATGGTTATATGGTTAAAAATTGAATAACACTCAGTGGAACTAGACACTGAAATGTGGAAAATCACTCTGTTAAGGTGGTAGATAAATTCACAGGAATGGCACAGGATGAGCCGCTCAAGCAAAGATGCAAGGCCACAGGAGGGTGTAAAATAAATATTAAATTAAATGGAACCAGTCATGGTGTCAGGATTGGACACGGCGTGTTGGGTTCTCTATAATTGTTGCTTTGTTCATACCATCAAATTATATATATCAATTGATATTTGTGATAAACTTGCCTTTCAAATGGAAAGGGCATTACTTTTATTCTTTTATAATGTGAAATAATTGATCACATAACTTGAGGCAATGTTTGGGGGAAAAAATGTGTTATTTTGCTCATTACTGTGTTGAATGCGCCAGAGTGTCGTATGGAATGAGTCTACGACATAAAAAACACAGAAAGCTTCAAAATCTTCACGTAGTCGCTCACGTAAAGTAAAATAGTAAGATTAAACGAGAACTTACCAGTTCGAAGTTTGATCATTATTTTATGAGGAGTAACGATGAGGGATTACGTGCCCTCCACTCCCGACCCTCATAAAATAAATGATCATCTGGTAGTTCTAAATCTATGTTGAGCCTTACTATCTTACTCCGGCTATTATGTTCTGTGTTTTTCATGCCGCTGCTTTGAAGTATGCCGTTCCAGCGCCAGGCGGAGCTTCTTCACGTAATCCCTCATCGTTACTCCTCATAAAATAACGATCAAACTTCGAACTGGTAAGTTCTCGTTTAATCTTACTATTTTCGTGGATAGTTCCAACCGAATCGAGCAGCTTGCCTTCATCCCACAGGGTTAAGAAAAATGCTAGGAAAATGTGTAATTTAAAATCTGGGTGGCACAGTGGTAGAGTTGCTGCCTCACAACGTCAGAGACGGGTTCAAGTTCAAGTTCAAGTGAGTTTATTGTCACGTGTCCCTGATAGGACAATGAAATTTTTGCTTTGCTTCAGCACACAGAACATGGTAGGCATTTACTACAAAACAAATCAGTGTGTCCATATATCATTATATAAATACATACACACATGAATAAATAAACTGATGAAGTGCAAATAACAGATAACAGATAATAGGTTATTAATGATCATAGTTTTGTCCGAGCCAGGTTTAATAGCCTGATGGCTGTGGGAAAGTCGCTATTCCTGAACCTGGTCGTTGCAGTCTTCAGGCTCCTGTACCTTCTACCTGAATGTAGCAGGGAGATGAGTGTGTGGCCAGGATGGTGTGGGTCCAATCTTGACTATGGGTGTTGTCTGTATGGAGTTTGTACGTTCTCCCTGTGACCATGTGGGTTTTCTCCAGGTGCTCCGGTTTCCTCCTACACTCAAAAGACATACAAGTTTGTAGGTCAACTGACTTTGTTTTAAATATATTGTAAATGGCCCCGAGTGTGTGTAGGATAGTGCAAGTGTAATTCTGGTCCTAATCTCACCCCGTTAGTCTGGTTCAGTAAAACACTGGGTCAAGCATTGGATCAACTAACTTTATTTTCCGAACACAAACACACTACCTATACGATAACTAACCAACACCGCTGGTCCGATCCTTGTCTCTACTCGTCCAAGCCCTTCAGCCTTGTGCAAATAGACACCTCCAGATTGTGAGATACGCTTTGTGCTCACAATCACTGCTCAAAGACCAAATCGTGGAAGCAAGATTCTTTATTTTCGAGTCTACAGAACCGGGTGCCTCTCCAAGTTGAGACACACTGAAGTCAGAGAAGTCATCCCCCTTTATACACACGATTTTACATTCAACCTCCCCTCCGGACCCTTCTCCGAATCAGGGTCTGAGGTGCACAATCTGTAGGTACATCCCCCCAGTACCTCCCATATCATACATCGCATGTCCAGACATGTTCATGGTAATGAGCAGTTTCTTGACCAGGGGTGTGTTGTAATATTCATTTATTCTATTAAGCATGCTCAGTTGTTCATGACCTACCCTAGTTTACTCACCTCCAAGTGAACCCTCTCAGTTCTCCTATATCAGGACTAAAGCTAAGCTATAGTGACAAGGGTCCCATCTATCACTCCATTCTACTGACAGGGATCTCTCTACATCACTCCCTTCTACCGCTATACAAAGCTATTACTTCTTACTCAAGGATGGGTCTGGTAACTTTTATACACAGCTGTGTCAGAACCCTCTCCCTGGCCCCTATCAGTTTGAATCCTCTTTAAAGCTCTAAAGTGATGGGGTTTAATCACTTTATCCCTCACGAGATGGTCAGCACGGTCCTCAAGTGTTAAGGGCATGTCCCGCTGTACGAGGTAATTCAAGAGTTCTCCCGAGTTTTCCCCTGATTCGAACTCGGAGAGTGTCTGTAGCAGGTCCGTAGGAGTTCGTGGATGTCCCTTAGCGGCTCGTAATACTAACGGTAGGTACTCGGGAAATCTGTGGAGAAGATGGAGCGAACCATAACTTCATACGCGAAGAAATGGCTCGGTGTCCCATGATGTCTAACTAACATCGGCCTCTATGGCAAAGGGGTCCTGGAACTACCTCTCACTAGTCTAACAGAGGAATACAAGTGTTCCAAAGTAAGACTCCAGATGACACTGAGGGACTCTAGAGACAAGACCATCAGTGCTGTTACCCCGCCCCTAGTAACCGGCCGGAAGTGGACACCATTTGATGCAGTACAGCAAGCTTCATCAGCCCTGAGGCACAAAGACGTCGTGGGCCAAGTGCAGCAGGGAAGAGGAGGCTTTGGCCTTACGACAAGTAAACCAACTTGGCGAAAGGCCACAACATCAGAGCGGAGGACATTGGTGGTTGAGGAGGTGCGGCGACAGGAGGAGGCCGCAAGAAGTGCAAAGGCGGTCTCTCTTGCCAAACAGGGGCAATGGATGCAGTGGGAAGGTGTGGAGCGGAGGAAGATCAGCTGGAAAGAACTTTGGGAAATGGAATCAAGCAAGATCAGCTTCATCATCAGAGCGACATACGACGTCCTTCCATCACCAAAGAACCGCAATCAGTGGTACGGCGAGGATCCAACCTGTGCCCTCTGCCCAACTCCAGCGACCCTCAAACACATCATGGTAGGCTGCAAGACCAGCCTCACGCAAGGGAGATACACGTGGAGGCATAATCAGGTATTAAAAAGCCTGGCAACAGCCCTTGAGAACAGGCTGTGTGCGACCAACTCCTTGCCTCCGAGAGCAAGCAACCCCTCCCACTTAAGGGCGACAACCTTTGTCCGAGAAGGACAGAAAACACCGAAACATCCTTCCACTAGATCAGAAGAAGGAAACCTATGCAGGGCCCGTGACTGGAGGATGCTGGCGGACATCGGCCGACAACTAATATTTCCACCTGAAATTGCTTCAACCAACCTCAGGCCAGATTTGGTGTTCTGGTCCCTTTCACAGAAGACTGCTTACATCATGGAGCTCACAGTTCCATGGGAGAACTCTGTTGTGGAGGCCTAAGAGCGTAAGAAGCTGCGCTACACAGAGCTTGCAGCAGAGGCAACGCAGCGTGGCTGGAACATCAACGTTTATCCAGTTGAAGTGGGATGCAGAGGATTTGTTGCGTCATCTACCATCGGACTGCTGAAGGAGCTTGGAATCCACGGTCAGGCACTGCAGAAGACCATAAGATCACTCTCAGACGCGGCTGAAAGAAGCAGCTGTTGGATTTGGCTCAAGCGGAAAGACCCATGCTGGGCCCCAAATGCGTCATGGTGAATCTTTGAGGCAGTTTGACACGGGACACACGCTGAGGGCTGATCATCCTGCAGCGGGCCGCCCTTGTGGAGGGTGTATAGTGATAAAAGGCCGAAACACCCAGTGATGCAAGGGTACACTACTGATGATGTGTCCTGTGCCCAGCTGTCCTGAAGGTTACCCAGGCCAAGATATACGTATACGTACCCGCCCCCGCCCCCCCCCCCCCGCTGATGTTGAGCGTCGACCATTCTCAGCAATCAATGAATGTCGTGAAATGCTCCCCACCTACTGGCACAAGGGACTTCTTAACATCTAGTCCTGTGTATTTGATTCTGAAAATCTGGACTTATCCAGTGACTGCTGTGAAAGGACAGCTGACAACATGGGAAAGTCCATGTGACAGCTTGGAGAGACAGCTGACAGGAGGGAACAGACCCCAATGGGGCCGTCATGGGCTAGCTCCCCATGACAGCAGTCTCCAACACTGTTTCAGCTAGTTGGAGACACCCGCTAAATGCTACAAAAAGTAAATTAAAAGAAATTCCCCTAGAGCCTGCGAGAGCGGGGGCGCAAGATGGCTCACCGATTGATAACACGGTTACAGACCCAGGAACGGAAACGACCACGGACAAGGAGAGCATGGCACATGAGACATCCACAACAGCTGCGGGACACAAACTTCAGGTGTGCATCTGTGGTTGGGAGAAAAGAACATCAATGATGGGCTTGAAGATCCACCAAGGGAGGAAAAAGTGCTTGAGAGAGCAGAGACATGGGCCTCGCATTGACCAGTACTTCTTACGAAGCAACCAGTCAAATCAGTCGAATGAAGCACAGTGACGGGACACAAACCAAAGTTCGCAGAGCATCAGCACCCATGTCACTGAAGAGGGTGATACAAGCACAGAAATGCCGGTGGAGGAGCCCACACAACAACTACAAAGACCTCCATTGGAGGGAAAGATCAAAGGGCATAAACCTGGAGTGAAGTGGCCCAAAGCTGTTGAAAAGAAAGAGTGGGAGACGGTCAACAGTGACCTTATACATATCTTGGAGCAACAAGTGGGCACAGCAGTGGAAAAGCTTGAAAGGATGGGCAACATAATCTACAGCTATGGAGAAGAACGGTTTGGGGTGAGTAAAGGGAGAGGTGGAAAGAAGTTACCAACACCAATCAAGTCCAGGAGGCAGCAGGAGATCGAGAGGCTAATCAGAGAGAGGAGACAGTTGAAAAAGCAATGGAAAAAAGCAACTGATGCAGAGAGAGAAGGTCTCATGCTACTCCAAGAGGACATCAAGAGCCGATTGGCAACCTTGCGAAAAGCAGAGAACATGAGGAAACTTCGCAAGAATAAAGAACACACAAGAACACGGTTCTACAAAGACCCTTTCAAGTTCATCAAAGACCTCTTCGCAAAGGAAAAAAGTGGAACTTTGAAAACATCAAAACAAGAATTGGAGGAACACCTGGAAAAGGACCCACCAAGACACGAAAAGGCATGAGAAGTTAGTCATCCCACATGACATCCCACCTATTCAACCACCTGAATTCAACCTGGACACCAGCCCTCCGAAATGGAAAGAGGTAGAGAACACTGTCCGGCGAGCAAGAGCAGCATCAGCTCCGGGGCCAAACGGAATACCATACAAGCTCTACAAGAATGCACCGGATATGTTACGCTTTCTATGGAAGCTCATGAGGGTGGTGTGGAAGAAGCAAACAATACCTAAGGTGTGGCGAAGGGCCGGCGGCATACTAATACCTAAAGAAAAGGATGCATCAGACATCAGCCAATTCCGGCCAATATGTCTCCTCAACGTAGAGGGAAAAATCTTTTTCAGCATTGTATCACAAAGGCTATCCACCTATCTGGTAACAAACAAGTACATTGATACATCTGTACAGAAAGCAGGAATTCCAGGTTTTTCAGGCTGCTTGGAGCATACAAGCATGATCTGGCACCAGATCCAAGCAGCTAAGAAGGACAAGAGAGACCTACATGTGATCTTCCTCGATCTGGCCAATGCATTTGGTTCAGTTCCACATGAACTCCTTTGGGAATCTTTTGCCTTTTTCCATGTACCAGAGCTCATCACCACACTGGTCAAGAACTATTTCCAAGACCTGCAGCTGTGCTTCACAACAGCTGAATTCAGTACAACATGGCAGCGCTTGGAAGTAGGCATCGTGGCAGGCTGCACAGTCTCACCCTTGGCCTTTACAATGGCCATGGAAGTCATCATCAGGGCCTCAAAATGGGTGGTGGGCGGTGAACGAACCAGAGCTGGGCTCCGTCTGCCACCCATCAGGGCATACATGGACGATATGACAACAATAACCACTACTGCAGCATGCACCAAGCGGCTACTTGGAAAGCTGCAGGAGAACATCAAGTGGGCCCGAATGAAAATCAAACCAAGTAAGTCTCGAAGCATCTCCATAGTTAAGGGGGTGCTTAGAGACACAAGGTTCTGCATCAGTGACGACCTAATACCAACAGTGTCTGAGCAGCCAGTAAAAAGCCTGGGCAGATGGTACAACGCAAGTCTCAAGGACAAAGAGCAGGTGCAACAACTAAGGCAAGAAATTGTCAACGGCCTGGAGATCATCAATCAGACCCTACTGCCTGGGAAACTGAAGCTCTGGTGCCTACAGTTTGGACTCCTTCCTCGGACAATGTGGCCACTGACCGTTTATGAAGCTCCAATAACAACTGTGGAGAAGATGGAGCGAATGTATATGTATGTGAAATGCTCCCCACCTACTGGCACAAGGGACTTCTTAACATCTAGTCCTGTGTATTTGATTCTGGTAAACTCGTGACGTTTTTTCAACACTGTGGAAAACGTCCACGTGTACAAAAATACACGTGATGAAAAATATTGTTACTTTTTACTGGTACGAGCCGCTACGAGACCCAAACACGCCAATCGTAAATAAAGATCATAGAATACATTAATTGACAGTTCCCTAACCCAATCACAAAATATCCAATAACATTGTTTCTACAGAAAGTTCTTAATGGAAAACAGTTCCCTTAAGTAAAGAAACATTTTACCAGGTAACGTAAACAATTTGGGCAAGGCCCCTTTCCTTGACCATTCACAAATAGCGGTGAAAAGCCCATGCAACGTAGTTAACAATAACATTATAATCCATCATTTCCCAACCAATCCTGATCATGCATTTGCAGCAGGACCCAACTCCTTCTGGAAGACCCTCATGCATGTTAACAATTAAAGGACATCTGGACATCACCCTGTACTCAACTTCCTCCCAGGCCACAGACATTCTGGAGCCATGATCCTCATGGTCTTTGCAGCCTTTGCAAAAATATGCCAAGCAGGTTTTGCAAAGGCAGAAATCCTCCATTTTGTTAGGCACTTAAAATGCCCAATATTATCACTAATGTACGGTGATCATTGGTTGGCACGGAGTCAGTGGGCCAAAGGGCCTGTTTCTGTGCAATGTCTTTAAACTAAACTAAATCTGCATTAACTGTTCACATGCCGTTATACCATAATGTTGTTTAAAGCTCTTTTTTCATGTGAAGCTAATAACTACTATATTGCTTCATTGGCCTGCATTTACAAACAAAATGGCAGTAAATTTTGATATATGGGAGGTAATTGTCTTGAGTTTTTTTGTAGAGAAGGTGGGGATAAATCTATGTCGTGTTGCTCCATGCTTCTGAATATTCTTCAGGAATTTGTTCATGTGATAGGAGCAGAATTAGGTCATTCAGCCCATCTAACAACACATCCTCGCTGATCAAGAAGGCTCACCAGCGTCTCTTCTTCCTGAGGAGACTTAAGAAGGTCCACCTGTCTCCCCAGATTCTGGTGAACTTCTACCGCTGCACCATCGAGAGCATCCTTACCAACTGCATCACAGTAAGGTATGGTAACTGCTCTGTTGCCGACCGGAAAGCACTGCAGAGGGTGGTGAAGATCGCTCAACGCATCACAGGCTCCTCACTCCCCTCCATTGAGTCTGTCCATAGTAAACGATGCCTGCGCAGGGCGCACAGCATCGTCAGGGACAGCTCACACCCCAATCATAGGCTGTTTACCCTCCTCCCATCCGGGAGACGCTACAGGTCCCTCCGCTGCCGCACCAGCAGGCTCAAGAACAGCTTCTTCCCAGCGGCTGTCACACTTCTGAACGCTGCTCCTCAATGACCCCTCACCCCCCCCCCCCCCCCCCCCCCCCCCCCCCCCCGGACTATCCAATCTCCAGCAAATTGCACGGACAACACTGCATATGTATATGTATGTGAGGGATAAAGTGATTAAACCCCATTCAAGTAAGGAGTTTTAAAGATAATTCGAACTGAGAGGGGCCGGAGAGAGGGTTCTGACACAGCTGTGTCTAAAGGTTACCAGACTCATCCTTGAGTCCTTGAGTAAGAAGTAATAGCATTGTATAACTAGGGAAATTGATGAGGGTAAAGCAGTGGATGTTGTCTATATGGATTTCAGTAAGGCCTTTGACAAGGTTCCCCATGGAAGGTTGGTTAAGAAGATTCAATCTTTGGGTGTTAATGGCGGAGTAGCAAGATGGATTCAACAGTGGCTAAATGGGAGATGCCAGAGAGTAATGGTGGATGGCTGTTTGTCAGGTTGGAAGCCGGTGACCAGTGGGGTGCCTCAGGGATCTGTGTTGGGTCCACTGTTGTTTGTCATGTACATCAATGATCTGGATGATGGGGTGGAAAATTGGATAAGTAAGTATGCAGATGATACTAAGATAGGTGGTGTTGTGGATAATGAAGTAGATTTTCAAAGTCTACAGAGAGATTTGGGCCATTTGGAAAAGTGGGCTGAAAGATGGCAGATGGAGTTTAATGCTGATAAGTGTGAAGTGCTACATCTTGGCAGGACAAATCAAAATAGGACGTACATGGTAAATGGTAGGGAATTGAGGAATGCTGTGGAACAGAGGGATCTAGGAATAACTGTGCATAGTTCCCTGAAGGTGGAATCGCATGTAGATAGGGTGGTAAAGAAAGCCTTTGGTGTGCTGGCCTTTATAAATCAGAGCATTGAATATAGGAGTAGGGAAGTAATGTTAAAATTGTACAAGGCATTGGTAAGACCAATTCTGGAGTAAGGTGTACAATTTTGGTCGCCTAGTTATAGGAAGGATGTCAACAAAATAGAGAGAGTACAGAGGAGATTTACTAGAATGTTGCCAGGGTTCCAGCAACTATGTTACAGAGAAAGGTTGAACAAGTTAGGTCTTTATTCTTTGGAGCGCAGAAGGTTAAGGGGGGACTTGATTGAGGTCTTTAAAATGATGAAAGGGATAGACAGAGTTGACGTGGATACGTTTTTCCCATTGAGGGTAGGGAAGATTCAAACAAGAGGGCATGACATGAGAATTAAGGGACGGAAGTTTCGGGGTAACGTGAGGGGGAACTTCTTTACTCAGAGGGTGGTGGCTGTGTGGAATGAGCTTCCAGCAGAAGTGGTGGAGGCAGGATCGATTTTAACATTTAAAAGAAAAGTGGATAGGTATATGGACGTGAAGGGAATGGAGGGGTATGGTCTGAGTGCAGGTAGATGGGACTAGGGGAAAACAAATGGTCGGCACGGACTGGAAGGGCCGAGAGGGCCTGTTTCCGTGCTGTAATTGTTATATGGTTATATGGTTATAGCGGTAGAAGGGAGTGATGCAGAGAGATCCCTATCAGTGGAATGGAGTAATAGATGGGACCCTTGTCACTATAGCTTAGCTTTAGTACTGATATAGGGGAACTGAGAGGGTTCACTAGGAGGTGAGTAAAACTAGGGTAGGTCATGAGCAACTGAGCATGCTTAATAGAATAAATGAATATTACAACACACCCCTGGTCAAGAAACTGCTCATTACCATGAACATGTTTGAACATGCGATGTATGATATGGGAGGTACAGGAGGATGTACGGGGGGATGTACCTACAGATTGTGCACTTCGGACCCTGATTGGAGAAGGGTCCGGAGGGGAGGTTGAATGTAAAATTCTGTGTATAAAGGGGGATGACTTCTTTGGCTTCGGTGTGTCTCGACTTGGAGAGGCACCCGGGTCTGCAGATTCGTGAGGAATAAAGAAACTCTTGCTTCCAAGATTTAGTCTTTGAGCAGTGATTGTGAGCACAAAGCGTATCTCACAAACTGGGGGCTCGTCCGGGATCGCCACTCCGGCTGCTTGGTGGAGGCAAAGAAGGAGGGGAAGGTGCACCCTGCTGATTTCAGCAGTCTCTGATCTCCTTGCTTGCCATCAGCAGTTTGAGCGAGTGATATTCGGTTGGAAAGACTCGGGAAGCAAGAGGGGGTGTAAGGTGAATACGTACTGAACGGTCGAGCGATTCTTGTGCACAGGACCCAGGTAAGAAAACTGACTATTAAGTATTGCCTGGGCGACCGGGGTCTGTCGGACGGGAATAGTACGACGAGACAATGGAAACCGGAACGGGAAAAGGGTCCGGGGAAACAGGATAAGGCTCATACTGATATGGAGCCGCACATTCCGCCCGTTAGTCCGTTGGGGCGAATGTTGCATGGATGGGGTGAAGGGAACACCCGGGGTAAGAGTAAGGAAACTATGATAAAGTTTTGTTACTTTGAATGGCCAGAAGGAGCCTATTCGAGGGAGCGCAGTGTGGTGGCCGCGGTTGGGTTCAAATGAGGACTGGGTGAGACAGGCGTTGAATGTTTTTATGAATGAAAGAGAAACGCCGAATCAAATAAAAAAGGAATATGCCCAGTGCTGGAAACCCAATAATGGGATGTTTCCGTTAAAGACGGAGAGAGAGCAGGATGAACCTGACTGGCCCCCAATTGGTGATGATCACCTACGACGACTGCCCCCACCATATGAATCCCAGCCCCCAAATATACCCCCATCAGGCCGGCTGCATCTGCCCAGGAGGTCCCACTAAGCCAGAGCGGATCGGCAGTAAACCTGTCCGCTCTTGTCTCAGAAGAGACAGATAGTAGAGAATCACGGAGAGTAGAGAAGAAACTGGGTGAAAGAAACTGTGATTCAAACATAGAACGTGAAGGAGAGAGCCAGTCAGATAAGGAAGAGGAAATAAAAAGTGAGGACGAGAATGGGACGGGTGTCCCAGGCAGTAGTCGGATGACGCGATCTCAAACGAGGGCAGCCGAACAAAGATCAGACCGAACTGTTCAAATGAAGCCCCTAAGGGAGGTCCCGTTAGGGGGAAATGAAGGGGGGATGGGATTTGTAAATGTGCCTCTCACCAGTATGGAAGTGAGGAACTTTAAAAAGGAGATGAAAAGTTTATTGGAAGACCCCTTGGGACTGAACAAATAGATCAGTTCCTAGGGCCAAATATATGTACATGGGAAGAAATGATGTGGAATTCTCTGCCACAGAAAGTAGTTGAGGCCAGTTCGTTGGTCATATTTAAGAGGGAGTTCGATGTGGCCCTTGTGGCTGAAGGGATCGGGGGGTATGGAGAGAAGGCAGGTACAGGATACTGAATTGGATGATCAGCCATGATTATATTGAATGGAGGTGCAGGTTCGAGGGGCTGAATGGCCTGCTCCTGCACCTAATTTCTATGTTTCTATGTTTTTTATGAAAAATATTGAGTTGTTTCAAACAATCTCATTGAAGTAAGAATGGAACTAATGTGATGTGTGTGTAAAAACCGGTTTTGTATGAATGAGGAAGTTTGTATATGTGATAGGTTTGTTTGCTGTGGGCCATATGCTGTAAGGGTATGTGTGTGTGTTCCTTTAAGAAATTGTAAGCAATGGGGGAGGTTATTGTAAGGTAACGGACAACGCTTTGTATCATCGCAACTTAAAAAGGGGAAGTTGGAAAATGTAGGTTGCTTGGCTTCTATAGATTTCTTTTCAGTAAAGTTAATTTGGAAAATTGTTAGTCGTATGTATTTAAACTAGGAATTGGAATTTGGGAATTGTAGGGGGAATGGTTTGAACAAAATTAGAAATAAGTTACTTGCTGAACAACAAGCAGCTTTTATGGTTTGTTTAGATAAACATTCTGGTTGGAGAAGGGTAATAAATTAATGGGGCCCAGGAAAAAAAAAGGAGTTGGCAGACAATGATGTCAATAATGGGAAGTTTGTTTACTTCAGAAGAAAGACAGATGGTCAGAGAGGCAGGAATAAATGTCTGGGATAAGGGGTTGCAGGCTCAAGCGGGAGCAGCAGATGCGGGAGCAGTAAAATATCCCATTACTGCGCCGGATTGGAGTAACCAAACAGAAGAAGTATGAGAGATCTCAGGGAGATAATAATCAAGGGAATCAGAGAAGCCGTTCCCAAGGGACAGAATTTCGAACGGGCTTTTGAAAATCAGCAGAACAAGGACGAACCTCCGACAATGTTCTTACAAAGGTTGAGGAGGAATGTCCAGCAGTATTCGGGGATAGACCCTGATTCAGACGCAGGTCAGCAGTTGCTAAAGGTTAATTTTGTAACCAAATCATGGCCAGACATTAGAAAGAAACTGGAAAAATTGGAAGATTGGAATGACATAACCATTGAATCAATTGTTAACAGAGGCTCAAAAGGTATATGTAAGACTGGATGAGGAAAAACAGAAGGGAAAGGTAAAAATGATGTTGCAAGGAGTACAGAAGGGGGGAATCGAAGGTGATAGAAGGCCGGGTGCTCATGGAGACCGGGGAAGGGGAAGCGGTAGTATTAGAGGACGAGGAAGAGGTGAATGGAGGGACCGAAGTTGGGGTCCCCGGGAAAACAAGGAACAAGGATCAGGAGGGTGGTACACGGGGCCATCCTGATGTTACTATTGTAACGAGGAGGGTCATTTCAAGAGGGAATGTCCCAGGCTACGACGGGAGGTGCAGTCGTACACACTCATGGAGGAAGAATAGGGAAGTCGGGGGTCCTGCTCCCTGGGGTGTATGGGATACACACGGGAACCTCTGGTAAACTTGAAATTAGGACCCCAGGGAGAGGATATGGTATTTATGGTAGATTCGGGAGCAGAGAGATCGAGTGTAACTAAGGTACCGGAAGGAATGAGATTGGGTGAAAAACAAGTTAGAATCTCAGGGGTAGAAGGGAAAGTGATGACATTACCCAAGGTAGAAGGGGGGTGGTGGTAAAATATGAGGATCGAGAAGTCAGTGGAAGATTTTAAAAGGAAGGTGAATAAATTTGCAAAGGAGGATAAACTATCTGAGAAGTAAGACATTGAGTTTAGAATGAGAAAGAAGGCAGATCAGAAAGGATTAAAGTGGGAAGCAGAGGGATAAATTGATGAGACTGCTTTAGAAAGAAAGAGCGTGAAAAAGGAAAGACAATGTTGTCAGTAACAACAGACCTGGTTGAAAAGTCTGAAATAAGTGATGCACCGACACACAGTGAGTCCTACGACAGAGCCAAACAGGGGCCAGAGATTCCATGCCAATAATAAATGTATTTGGGAGAGTGTTTTCTCAAATGCCCTATCGGGAGTGAAATAAATCTGGATCTAAGCCAGACAAGGCTAGTAAGGAGATAGGTAATGGATAAGGTGTGTTGGGGATGTGAACAGGTACGATAATAATAATAATAATAATAATAATAATAATAATAATAATAATATTAAGATAATGGTGAACATAGCTATGGTAAGAACATTAAGAAGAGGTATTAAATACACCTAGGCTAGGATGCGGCAGCGTTTTAAATACTAGCGCCGTGTTTTTAATCAGATGTTGTAGGCAGATTTGGAAGGTGTTGATATAGTATGTGAATGATTTGTTGGTTTGTTCCACAAGTGAGGAGCAATGTGAGAGAGAGACATTGTAATTATCTTGGAAAAGGTGGCACAGGAGGTCATGATGTATCAAGGAAGAAGTTTTTGTTTTGTCAGCAGCAGGTAGAATATTTTGGACGAGTAATATTTAAAGATGTAAAAGCTATAGCGCAGGATCAAATTGGAAGCTTGCCTGCAATCTTGCTTAGCTCAATTGGCAGAAATTAAGGCTTTAAGAGCAGCATATGTACATGGAGTCTGGCACATGTTTGGAGCAGTAGGGAAACAGAAAGGCTTTGAGAAAAGCAACGGAGACCCCATGCAAAGTTAGCAGTGTCCCCCTATGAAATGTTGTTTGGGTTACCTTATTTGGGAAAGATAGAAGGAATACCCACCATAGAGGGCAGTGATGTATTCTTAAGGAACTATTTACTGGCAGTATCTCGTTCCCTTACAGAATTAAAAGCTAAAGGACTATTGGCTCAAAGCCCACCACTCGACTTTCCGATACATGCTGTAAAGGCCGGCGACTGGGTACTGGTCAAGAATTGGAAGGAGGAGAAACTCCAGCCCAGGTGGACCGGCCCATACCTAGTATTACTGACAACCGACATAGCAGTACGAACAAAAGAAAAAGGGTGGACCCACGCAATCCCGTTGATCCACCCGCCCCTGATGAGGAGGAACAGTGGATGGTGAAGCCAGGAAACAGACCCCTAATAGTAATTTTTAAAAAAAGAATTGAATGTATAACTGACAGTATGAAGGGAGCAGTCGTGGTATTGTTTGCTTTGTATGTAATTGTGGTAAAAAGTATTAATAATTGTGATAAATGTTTATCATCCTATCAGATATGGGGGCGATGTGCCGACCCGCCCGCCCAGATCAGTTTACCTATCATTCCCAAATGGGTTAAATGTTACTGTGAACGCATGCATGTTATAACGTGAGGACAAGAACAATTTGTGAAGAGGGGAGAAAGAAGTATTTGATGATAGGAAATAGGGGGTATATAGGGAGGTTTGGGTACGTTACCTGCCCAAAGGGAGAGAGATGGGTTTGTGTAACCAAGGCAGGACAGTTAGGTTTCCCTTTCCAGGTCGTAAAATGGGCAATAGATAAGATGAAAGAGGAAGTAATAAAAGAGTTTACAGAAGTAGTAGTCACCAAGCCTCCCCCTCCCCCACCTACTCAGCCTCAATTGCACCAGACACTGTACGAAGAGATAAAGAAGCAGATTGAGATCCCTGAAGGAGAAAAAAACTTGTTTGTGGACTTGGCCCTCCGGATAGCTGGAATCCTGAATGTGACTGACTGCTGGGCCTGTGGCGGACCACTGATGAGCTCACGTTGGCCGTGGAGAGGATCCATTATTGAAGTATGGGACCTGATGGAGTGGAACCTGACAGTTGGACAAGACCGAGATCCCCAGGCATGGGTCCTGACAGACGCTCCGGTAGGGACTGAGTGTATCGCTAGGCCCTGGGCAAAGGATGCCGTCCTAGTAGGCAGCAGCCCCTGCCAGCGCATCGTCACCCAGTGGCCAAATCAGTCCCGAGTGTGGTGGCCAGAGGAGCCTAAATGGTATCCAACTAAGAAATACGGGAAAAACTGCGCTATCTGGATGAAGACTGATGGAATGGAATCGACTGGACTATGGAACTGCACCGGGAACAACCCTTATCAAGGAATCCCAGTGTAGCGAGACTTATGGAACAAGGTTGCCTCTAGTGGACCGGCCCCTGAAGGACGGTTATGGATATGCGGATACAAGGCATACTCGGTGTTACCGATAAATTGGAGTTGGACTTGTCTTATTGGACTGGTACAACCTGAATTTTTCCTGTTAAACACCGAAGAAGGCCGGTCGCTAGGAACACCTGTATTTGACGACCTATATCGGAAGACGAGGAAAATAGACATTGGAGAATGGAAAGATGATGAATGGCCACCGGCAAGAATCATCTCATACTACGGACCAGCCACTTGGGCACAGGCTGGATCCTGGGGCTACCGAACACCAGTATACATGTTAAACCGGATCATAAGGCTTCAGGCAGTACTGGAGGTAATTACCAACCAAACTGCGGGGGCACTGGAGATGCTGGCAAAGCAGCAGACACAGATGAGAGCAGCGATATACCAGAACAGGTTAGCCCTAGATTACCTCCTGGCAGAAGAAGGAGGGGTATGCGGGAAATTCAACCTCTCTAATTGCTGTTTAAACATCGATGATGATAATGGACAGGCAGTGATGGACATATCAGAAGGGATCTGTAAGTTGGCACATGTTCCAATACAAAAGTGGAATTCGATTATGGAAACCCAATGGTGGGATTCCATCCTCGGAGGAACATGGTGGAGAACGGTGGGACTCGTGTTTCTATGTGCATTGGCTGGACTGATCTTTATCCCCTGTTGCATCCCTTGTTTTAGGGAACTTATTACCAGAAGTATCAGTCATGCCTATGGGAGAGAAAGGGGAAATACAGAGAATAATGATAATGCGGCCAGGGGCGGTCCATGATCTACAGGAAAAGAAGATTAGGACAATGTTATGTCAATTCGAGTTGAGGGAACTTGAAATGGGGGTTTAATCAGTATATGCGTAGCAAAAGAAAAAGGGAGGATTGTGAGGGATAAAGTGATTAAACCCCATTAAAGTAAGGAGTTTTAAAGAGAATTCGAACTGAGAGGGGCCGGAGAGAGGGTTCTGACACAGCTGTGTCTAAAGGTTACCAGACCCATAGCCGGTAAGAAGGGAGTGATGCAGAGAGTCCTTGGGAGTAAGCTTTAAGATATAGGGGAACTGAGAGGGTTCACTAGGAGGTGAGTAAAACTACGGTAGGTCATGAGCAACTGAGCATGCTTAATAGAATAAATGAATATTACAACACACCCCTGGTCAAGAAACTGCTCATTACCATGAACATGTTTGAACATGCGATGTATGATATGGGAGGTACAGGAGGATGTACGGGGGGATGTACCTACAGATTGTGCACCTCAGACCCTGATTGGAGAAGGGTCCGGAGGGGAGGTTGAATGTAAAATTCTGTGTATAAAGGGGGATGACTTCTTTGGCTTCGGTGTGTCTCGACTTGGAGAGGCACCCGGGTCTGCAGATTCGTGAGGAATAAAGAAACTCTTGCTTCCAAGATTTAGTCTTTGAGCTGTGATTGTGAGCACAAAGCGTATCTCACATGTATTACTTGTTTATTCGTAAGTTCGCCCTTCGGAGATACCAACTGCATTTTGTTGTCTCTGTACTGTACACTGCACAATGACAATTAAAGATTGAATTGAATTGAATTGAAATTAAAATGTACAACGTCATTCTATAATTGCTGATCTATCTCTCCCTCTCAACCCAATTCTCCTGCCTTCTCCCCATGACCATTGACACCCGCTAATTAAGAATCTATCCATCTCTGCCTTAAAAATATCCATTGAGAATATGCCACAGGTTGACAATTGATAAAGGATTTCTAGCCTCAATGTAAAGGAGTCTGAGCCAACTGTGTATACCTGTTCTTCATCTGCCCAATCAATGATCTATCGTGCATTACTGATTTTTCTGTTTTAATTTTGTAACTGCTGCATTAATTGCCTGGATTCTTCTCCTTTATTTCCCCAATCTCTGTAATTAGTGTGACTCATCGCTTCACTATTCATGCACAGTTTTAAAAAACGTTTTCACCTATACAGCAGCTATTTTCTTATGCACTTTGCAGGTTATTCAATCTACTTACTGCCTGCACTCCAAAGACCTATGGTAGGTACATACGTAGCACTAATTGATCTGCAGGCTATACTCTACCCTCCCCATCACTTCCATTTATTTTAGTTTAGAGATACTGCGCGGAAACAGGCTCGTTGATCCATAAAGTCTGCGTCGACCAACGATCACCGCACACTAACACTGTCCAACACACACCAGGGACAATTTACAATTTTACCAAGCCAATTAGCCGACAAACCCTGTGTGTATTTGGAGTGTGGAAGGAAACCAGAGCTCCTGGAGAAGGTCATAAGGAATAGGAGTAGAATTGGGCCATTCGGCCCATCAAGTCTACGCCGCCATTCAATCATGGCTGATCTATCTCTCCATCCTAACCCCATTCTCCTGCCTTCTCCCCATAACCTCTGACACCCATATAATCAAGAATCCATCAATCTCTGCCTTAAATGTATCCACTGAGAGTCTGGGACCAGGGGCCACAGCCTCAGAATTAAAGGATGTACCTGTAGAAAGGAGATTAGGAGGAATTTCTTTAGTCAGAGGGTGGCAAATCTGTGGAATTCATTGCCACAGATGGCGTAGATGCCTTACTCCTGCTTTGTGTGTCTATCCAAGTCAATGAATATTTTTAAAGTGGAGATAGATACATTCTTGATTAGTGTGGGTGTCAGGGGTTATGTGATGAAGCCAGGAGAATGGGGTTAGGAGGGAGAGATAGATCAGCCATGATTGAATGGCAGAGTAGACTTGATGGGCCGAATGGTCTAATTCTGCTCTATGAACTTATGTGACAATCATGACAGTTGAAAAGATTTATGAGCAGAAAATAAGTTAATTTTTAGAACAAAGAGGTTTAATAGGTATAAAATTATTAAGTGATTCAAGGAATCAATTAAAGGAAGTTTAGCGCCATCGGTAAATGAGTAAGTAATTCACAGACATACATTTAAATATTTTTAAAATACAAGCAGCAATTAGGAAAAGCTTTCATACAGAGTGCCAGCTGGACACCTAAAAGGATAGAAGCAGAATCTGTAAGAATTTTTAGGAGCATAAATATTTGAAAATAAATAAAATAATAACCTGAAAAGAGAAAGGGAATTAGGACTAAGAAGATATAACTTTCAAAAATCAAAATGGAAGTTACATGGGCCAAATGCTAAACTTCTTAGAATCTAGACGGTTATAACCTTTTTCCAAAGGTGAAAATGTCAAGAGTCAAGTGTTTAATTGCCATATGTCCCGAAACGGAACAATTAAATTCTTAATTGCAGCAGCACAACAGATATGTAAACATAGTACTGTGTAAAACCCAAAATAAACCACAAAAACCCAAAGACAAATAAATAGACAATAGCAGTGCAACGTAAAACAAAATGTTCGCAAGCCTATAATAGTTTGGAGCCTATTTGGAAGTTGTAGTGTTTAATAGCCTGATGGGTGGAGGGAAGAAGCTGCTCCTGAAACTGGGCGTTACAGTTTTCAGGCTCCTTCCTGTACCTTCTGCCCGATTATTCATCTTCTAATCATCAGATGTTTTCCAAAGTGGACCAATGCAAAGCATTCAGAATTTAACTCCCCTTCCCATACTGACCTTTCTGGCCTAGGCCTCCTCCACTACCAGATTGAGGCCACACACAAACTTCAGGAACATCCCCTCGTGTTTTGTTTGGGTGTCTTACAACCCAGCGGTATGAATGTTGAATTCTATAACTTTAGGTAACTTCGACATGCACCCCCCTCCGTCATTAACCCCCCCTTCTGTTGTCCTGGTCTTTTCTTTTTTTTCCATTCCCACAAAACAGCCTGAAGAAGGGTCCTGACTCAAAACGTCAAGTTCGTTTTCTCCAAAGACGCTTCCATTCCTGTTGAGTCACTCCATCATTTTGTGTCTATCTGAAACGAAACTTATCATGTTCATCGCCGACATCATCGACTGAATGGCCTGTTCCTGTACTGTTCTGTTCTACAATCTACAGAAGGATATTTTTCTGGCCTCTGCATTGGGAAATTTTCAGCGCAGTATGTTATGTTAAACAGTATTTCACAATTTCTGTATGTTAAATTAATAAATAAAACTTTATTTTGTTGGTGTTCACGTCATGACTTGTTCTCAAATAAGGCTTGATCTTGAGCAGGTAACATCACAATAGAGGAGTAACTGCTACTCTTGGGCAAAGCTCCTCAAACACAGCAGGGTCTCTATGGTTTGATAGTTTTAGAGATACAGCATGGAAACAGGCCCTTCGGCCCACCGAATTCACGCCGACCATTGATCACCCATTCACACTCGCTCTCTGTTATCCCCCTTTCTCATCCACTCGCTACGCAGTAGGGGCAATTTACAGAGGGCCAATGGACCTACAAATCCGCACGTCTTTGGGTTACGGGAGGAAACATGGAGTAAACCCACACGGTCACAGGTAGAACGTACAAACTCTGCACAGACAGCACCCGAAG